>JAOPUL010000002.1:32500134-32513369 GCA_027564515.1 Octopus rubescens | reverse complement strand
TCAACACTGAGACGTTCCATAAGAAGAGATGTGAATCCAGAACCAGTACCACCACCGAAACTATGGAAGATCAAGAACCCTTGAAGGCCTGTACATTGGTCAGCAAGTTTGCGAATTCTGTCAAGAACCAAATCAATATGTTCTTTTCCGACAGTATAATGACCTCTAGCATAGTTATTGGCTGCATCTTCCTTTCCTGTGACGAGTTGTTCAGGGTGGAAAAGTTGTCTGTACAGACCAGTACGAATTTCATCTGAAAGTAAAAAAACGTATCTGAATGAAATGTTCAAAATTTGAATGACATTAGAATTTCCAAAATATAGCAGTAAAACACAGAAATACATCTGAAAATACTCACCAACAACAGTAGGTTCCAAGTCTACAAAAACAGCCCTAGGGACGTGTTTTCCAGACCCTGTTTCGCTGAAGAAAGTGTTGAAAGAGTCATCTGAACTACCAACTGTTTTGTCAGATGGCATCTGACCACTCGGCTGGATTCCATGTTCCAGACAATAAAGTTCCCAGCAGGCATTACCAATCTGGACTCCAGCCTGTCCAACGTGGATACTGATACATTCCCTCTGAAAAAAATAAATGAATTCAATTAAGATACTTCTTTAAGGAGTCACAGTTGATAAGACTACAAAAACAAATCCCATACCTTCAACTATATAGCTCTGCGAGTGCAGTGCTCAGCAAAATGATGGATTAGATCAGGTCCCTAACCACTAGGTTGTAAACAAGGCAATAGATCACTTGGTACCGGGTCGCAGAGAAATGATCAACTTTTTTTTTTTATATATTTCATTTCTCTTTTATTGGCTACCAATCTGCTGGATGGTTTTGCATCATATATGTAATAAATTATATATTATGCACATAATCTCCTGCTCTGTGGTGCAAAAAAATGTTGGGGATCGCTGGGTTAGACATTTATTTTAGCTGTGCTGTTGTTTGGCCTAGGTCAGCCTTAACTGAGTTGAGACAGGACCATTTTGTCATTTTAAGAGTATCTAGGAATATATCATGCATGTGTCAATACCTTTTTTATGATGACAGGGTGTCGCTTATAAGAGATTGGCTGGTATTTCTAGCAAAACGAGTTACCACATAGAGATTCCACTCGATGGCTTGTATATGTGCTGTCAGTAAAGATAAAAGTGATGTGTACACAGGCAAGATGCCATTGTCTATTATCCATCTACGTTATCACACGCAAGCGAGATATCGAGAGAGAATAATTAATATTGCTCACGAGATACTAAAATATTAAATTAGAAAAAAAAAATTGTATAAGTACGAGAAGAAGAATAAGAAACTTGGATAAAATTAGACCCACATCCAAACAGAACTAAGATTTGTGTAGAGTTATCTCCCTTACCCTCCAAAGCTTTCGCGTATCATTCACATCTACCATGATCAAACTCGTACCTACCTACTTTTGAAAGAGGAAGAGAGTGGGCGAGCGACAGACAGATAAAGAGGCCATTGAAATTTGTAAAGCATCAGCTTCTATTTTAGGTTTAAGGAGTGTTGGAATGCTATACATCCATTTACTCTGATCAAAACACCTCGTATCCTATCTAAAATTTCAAACCATATTGCTAACAAAATCAGCAAGGAGCATTTTATTACCACCATACACAGATTAAGTATAGCATGCTTAACGAAAAAGGTCGAGAAAAGTTACTTTAAAATTGCTACTTTAAAATTCGTATTACAAAATCACGAATTTTGAAGTAGCAAGCGATATAAAAACCGTGTACGTGATTAGCACTCTAATTATATTTAATGACCATATATGGGATGAATGACAGTTAACCTCGGTTGGATGTGAAGTCCGAACTTTTAGTCGAACGAATCGACCTCAGTACTTTTTTCATCGGCCTCTTGTGCTATCCGCTATGTTACGGAGACGTAAACAAAGCAATACCGGTTGTCAAGTGATGAGAGAAACAACAAAGAACGAGCTTCTTTCAGTTTCCATCTATCAAATCCACTCACAAGACTGGGGTCTATAGTAGAAGACACTTGCCTAAGGTGCCACGCAGTGAGACTGAACCCGGAACCACGTGGTTGGAAAGCAATATGTTCAAGAGCCATCCATAGCTTCTACATATTCTTAGAACGGATTCTAACTACAACTTCATCACTAATACTCTACCTTAATGCCATAAACCGTGCTTATACAATGGTACAATTCATGAACTAGAGATATTCAAATTACTGAGGCATGTAAACCTCACCCATTTTTTAAAGCAGCGACGAATTGGGGAGGAGTGCCTCCAAAATATGCCGAGTACGAACTTATTTGCTGAACACATAGGAAATCAGGGGAAATAAAAGACACACCTTTGGGTATAATGTAGGCAAAGTTTATTCGTTCGAAATGAGTCTCCAAAGACTTTATCCGTCAACATACCAACACACAATTAGTTTGTTTTTATTTCCAGTCCGATTCAGGCTTAGGGCGATCATCACTGACCTACACATTCTATTGGCAATCCTAAAGAACACAAAGACTACTATAATGCTTGGGGCATTGGCGCGTATAAACATGAGTCAAGTCACAGTAAGTTTGAATAAATGTGTAGCAGTAACAATTTTTGTCCTATACAAAGCGCTCAAACTATCACTACCACCACGATCTTTGTGCACTTCGCCAACATCACCTCCTTTTCAGTGAATCGAGAATATAACTTGCTGTCGGCCTGGCTTCGTCTGACTCAAGAGTGAGTCACATCACGTCATCCGTCAATTATTAGAAGTCATTCGGTGGTTAAGTTCAGATAGCTGACCCACCCAACACCTACAGGAAATACATTTTTGAGAAAGACTGACTATTAGATGATTATAATGATAATAATTGGCTGACAAGTTGTTTAACCACAAGTAAATAAATCCCAATAGAGCAGATTTATGACCAAAAGACGTTTCAGCCATGACTCGTCTGTAATGTTCAGGATTTGTGTATCTAGGATTATATTACGCAGTGTCCTGCTTTTTCAAAGACTGAAGGATGATTTGTGGGAGATTTGGCTGATAGTTCTAGCAATCACACAAAGGTTCTCTCTTTAGCTTGTGATGATATTTCTGTATATACTACTGGAAAGACCACAAATTCATTGTTGGACAGAGGCGCAGTTGTTTATCGTAGAATTTAGTGGTCATTAATATATATATTTTTTTAATTGTTTTAAGCACACAAAGACCCAAAACATGAAGGTAGATGATCGATGCTGAAGACGTTTTTGTTCACAGTTCAAATACCGCCCCAGTCAAAATAAAAATAAATAAATGTTAGTCTAAACTGGGGTGGAGGTTGCATTCTTCTTGCAATGAAATATTAGATTTTTGAAATTGTTACTCATCTATTTAAAGTAAAGTGGTGTGTCACTGACACAAATAACGCCTTTAAAATAAATACATAGTAGTAACGTGGTTCTTAACTGCCACTTATAAACACTTATACGAGGTAATGATATTATAGGATCGGCCTAAGAGTTGTGGCAACAGCTGTATGTAGCAGCAACAATTGGTTCGTCATATATTCAATAGAAGGCGGAGATGGAACTGAGAAATTGAGTGTATAGACTGAGAAGTATGGAGAGACATATTACAGATATTTAGATATGCACGCATAAATGTGTATAGCTATATTCAAGTGTGTGCGTGTGTGTTTGGTTCGCATATATGGAGAGATTAGGTTAGAAGTTTTTGAAACTTTTCGGAGGGGGTTAGCATCAAAAAGTATTTCCCCACAAGGAATTGAAATAGCCTTTCCAAGATGTCTTAATATCACCATTAATACTTTAGAGGTTTGCTAATATCGACTCTAGGCTTAAGTGAATAGCGAGTGGGAAGTTATGCAAGATTACATATAGCAAAACGGATATGGTTTGTAGTTGAGAAGTTTTCTTCGCAATAAAGTGGATTTGAGTTTGATTACACTGCGCGGTTACTTTAGGCAAGTACCGTAGCCTCTCGGGTACGGTAGAAGACACCGTAAAATTTGATAGAGAAATGAGTGAAAACAGGCCAGTAGAAGTTCCCTCGTTTGGATCACCATAGATCACAATATTGGTTTCAAATTTTGGCACACGACCCCAGTGCTGAACTGGTACGTAAAAGACAGACGAAATGCCGCGAAACATTTTGTGCAGCGTGCTAACGATTCTGCCAGCTCGCCACCTTAGATCACTTAATATTAATCACGTGCCAACAAGAACAAAAATGATTAGTAAAAAAACATTAAGGCAAATAACATTAAAATTCTCATTTGTTTGAAGATTTAATCAAAGACAGTAATAACGCCGAATGCGTATTGGAGACAAATGACTCATACGTGGAGGTGGATTCTCTGTTGGTTTCTGCGAGACAACTTTAATGTAATTTTCAGGCCGAATTGATATGACTAAGTGACACGGCTGAACTTTCGAATTCCGCGTACAGTGTGTGTGTGTGTGTGAGGAGGGGGGTGACACTCGGTATTGCTACTTTATTACGTAAAGATTAAAGGCAAGGTTGACGCCGACGGGATTTTAAACTTAAGAGGGCAGAGAAGCAAACCAACAACCGTAATGCTTTCTTTCCTATCCGATGAGCTAACAACTGCTAATTCCGCCGCCCTCACGATGACTCACTCACTCACTCATACACCAAAATCAAAATGTGAGTCATTTGTGTGTCGATCCATTTAGCTAATGCGTGAGTTAGAAACACACTTTTGTATAAATACTAAGTTCGTAATTATCAAAAGATAATTACGAAAAAAAAAAAAAAATTTTACCTTATCGAAATGAAATTTCTAATAACTCAAAACATCTGTAACCACTCAATAGTCTCATTTGTAAAATTGTTCTTTAGAAATGCAGTTCTTGCGTTTAAATTTAGCCACACGTACCATACCCATTACACACACACATCATCATCAGCCATTGCATTTAATTCCAACAGCCACACCCATCCATTTAATTTTATCAAAATACAAAAACTTTTTCCGAGACAGACAGGTTATATCTGAGGATTGTACGTCATATGAATCTAAACGAAAACAAAAAGATGCAATATATATATATATTGCTTTCATAGCTGTTTGTGACCACGCACTCCTGTATAAGTAGTAATAACCATTTCCGTTTAAATTCCTCTGACGTTCTATCACCAGATATAACCGGTTGTGTGTGTGTGTATATAGATATATATATATTTATATTCCACCACCAATACAATATATGTAACTTAACTGGCCTAAAAAGAAAATCTGATACGAAAAAAAGTACAAATCTATTAGATAGAGTTCCGTCACTGAGTCTTTAATTTCTTTTTTTTTTGCGACATCAAATCCAACGTTAGTAAGGGTTATGTTTAATGTGTTTATATTATAAATCCTAATCGTCACATTTCGTACACATTCCTGTATGTACGTGTCTGTAATATACAGAGGAATACAGACTGGCGTATGACATCCTTCAAGCAATGTATGTACATATCTATCCGCATGAATAAATAATAACCAACATATTTTTAATTATGTATGCAGAGCGATATACCCTCATATATCTAAAGACACGGACATATATTTTCATTCATTACACGCACTAAACAAAACCCTCACACACACGGCTGAGACTCATACTGCCACACAAAGAATATTTATGTGGGAATATGACGTAGATGCGCCGTGACCTTACCTCTAAACAATGAATTTAGACAAAACTAGTGGTGTGTATTTTGAATTGATTTGTCTTTGTTGTTAACTCGGACAATTGTTATTTATCTCCAACTCCTAGCTTTTCTCCCGTTTCTCAAAATGATAAAAGTATATAAATTTAGTTTTCCGGGAGGCAATAAAAGAAAATACTTTAAAATATCTTTCTTTGTCAGATCCGACAAGACTAGTTAATTGCTTTGGTTTCTTTTACTAACATCTATTTTAATAATCAATTAAAAACAAGAATGTAATGTTTTGTTTTTCCCCCGTTCCTCCCAAACAACCGATTCTAATTTGAAAAAACATATTTCTCCACATTAAACACTAAGGAGACGAGACGTACCTCTACAGTCATCGGATGTTAGAAATAGTCAAATCTCCCTTAAATCACACCTTACCTTCTTTAAAAGAGAAGGAAGGATACACTGAACAATGTAATACACATAAATCGAGATGGGTACGGTTGGAATGACTTGATCATAAGTCTGTTCGATCAGGTCTGAAGTGGGCATAAACAACAATATATGTATACACGAATATATATACATTTACGTGATCTAAACATTTATGAATCCAGTAAATTTTTAAAAGAATAAGGGTATTTTGGTCGTGGTGGAAATTTGATAAATGTGGGTTTTTATTTTGCATAATTTACGAGTAAATTGATTACAGAAGGTAAAAATTAATTTCAGACTTATTAAGGAAGCTCTCAGATGATTAATGTATTCCAGCCGTAACTAGTAACCATCTAAAAGTCTTTCTTTACATGTAAGGTAGGTGTAATACGAGGCAGATTTGACTTGTTTCTAGCAAGCTGAGTGGCTTCAGTATGAGCGCCTCGTTGAGAAATGTTTTGTTTTTTTAGTGTAGATCCTAAAAGAAAAAAAAATGTTGGATTTATCGTTGAGCTTCATCGCTCAACCTGCTAGAAATAGCAGTCGATTACACCCCAACTGTACTGAAAATTCAGAGATACACAGCGTAAGCCACTAAAATGCGCACTGTCTGAGAGACCAAGCTGGGCTTAGCAGAGCTTGCCTGCGACGGGTGACACGTTTCGCTCACAATGTCTTTACGTTCCATCAGGAACGTAAAATAATGAGCCAACACGACTCGTAAACCAAATCTTAATCAAACCCTATCGTCTTAAAATAAGGATGGACACACTAGATGCGCTGAATAAAAAAACAGGATGTTTTCGATTGTAAATCCACATTGATCAAAAAATTTGTCGACATGGAGCTCCTCTGCGTGCTCATTCACCTTGCTAGAAATAGCAGCCACATTTCTCTAAAATCACTCTTATGTAGCCTCACATATAATTACTATACTGTACTAGAGAATATACCTGTAGATTTTAGTCAACAATAATTTGCATATAATTTTGTAGTGCAGATTCATTGCTGCACTTTTGACAACTTTGACGGATGGCGCAGCAGATCGCACCAATGTCTGCTTCAAAACTATCGTATTTTATTTCTAGGAAATATAATACTTTTATTAAAATACGTCTGCTGTCAGGGCTTATCTGGGATTAAACAGCTGATTTCCCCAGACTAGGCCTCAGTTGAATTGAATTTACTAGATAAGCACGTTAATAACAATTGAAAAAGCGAAATATAAAGGGCCTAATCATTTACACTAAACCCATAATGAAGCCTTTAACTGCAACTAGTGTTCCTAAAGAGTCGAAAATTATCTCGTGCGCCAAAAGCCGTAATTTCTTCGGATGTGTTTTTAAACATCGTTAATTTCAATTTTTTTTAAAAATTCCACCACCATTTCGTAATTTTTTCATTCTAACTTGAATTAATCTTTTAAAAGATTTATTTCAACAGCTGAGATAATATTATTTAAGAACCTGCGTAACTTTTTAAAACAAATCTGAAAAAAAGTTTTCGGAAGAAAGTTAAACTGAAAAAAGGTTTTCGGAAGAAAGTTAAGCTGAAAAATTACGAGGAAGGGAAGCAAACAAACTCCCAAAATTTCTTTTTCTTTTCTTTTTTTTTTTGCCGATTGTAACCTTCATTACTTTTAGTTTTTTTTCTTTGCGTACTAAATATTTCCGACTCTATTCATAAAGTTAACACCAAGTGGGATTTTCGATACAGTACAGACGACAAAGTTTTAATTTTTAAACTTTGCAACAAATTAACAATTTTGTAGAAATGGGAGGGGGGATATAGTCGATTAAAACGATACCACTTATTTTATCAACTTCACGGCGATTAAAAAAAAGAGAAGAAAAGAAGGCATCTCACAAAGTAATTAAATAATCGGGGCTCGATAGATTTCGCCACTACACAACTGTAGGATAAGTGATTGAATTGAATCGATTACGGTCAATAATCTATCTTATTTACTATAACCATTGCAGAGAGGAGACATAAAGATTAGCGGTATCGTTTAAGATCAACATTTCAGAAACGTCGAAACTAATTAAAAAATCAAAAGTAGTATATCACAAATCATCACTCCTTACAAAATAATTGCTGCATAATAAATAGTCACACATTGTTACATAACTTACCATTATGGGTCTGATGTGTTTTCAGTTGAACAAAAATTGAAAGAAATTTCAAGAGATGCTTTTTTGTGGGGAAATACCACGGCAGACGGCGCTCACACAGATATGAGGTATCTTTCGTGAGGGCGAAACTGCTTGTAACTGCTGGTGCCGAAAACACTCTTTTATATAGTGGAGAAGTTTTTCCCTCTTCTCTCATGCATAATATTTCCTCTCCTCTTGCACCTCTTTATGACATTCTCTCTCCCATTTCCTCTGATTTATTTGTAGGCAAATCTTGTTTAAAACCCAGCCAATATTATATTTCACCCATACTTTCTCATTCGTCCACGATATGTTCGAACCAACCCCTCCCATCCAAGCCGACCACTCCGCCAGCATCTCCTAATTATTACCCCCACCCCCATTACCTACGATTCATCACAGGCTTACCTTCTTCCGCTTACTTCTATATTTTCTATACTTATCTCTTACTCTCGGTCGCGTTTTAAGTAATCGTCCCTCCACCACCATCATCTTCTACATACTTAGTTTTTACCCACATCTTATCTTGATTAACATGAACCTCCAAGTTGAAAAAATAAGATAAAATGAATGTAAAAAAACTGTTGCTGTTTAGACTATCGTTCTAACCACGACCATCCCATCTGAGTTCCCATCCTTCGAAGGTAGGAGTAATTTTAAAATATTGCTGCTATTTTTCACAACTCTATGCTTCAACTTCAATTACGGAAGTTTAGCTCAATATAGAGAGACACTCGTCGATTTCACAGTGCTGCCGCTACCAACAACGATTATCTACACACAAACTATTTACAGCAAAGTAGGTTGGGTCGTTTAAGACTCATTTGACGAAGCCATTAAAAATGTTAAGAAAAGAACACAAATTTAGTCCTTGGATAAATTATAACTGATTAAATGACAGTTTAGGAGTGAATGGATCGTCTTCGATTTTGAGCATGTTCAATAAAGTTGACTGATCTAAGTAAACAACAACATGCACAAATAAAGAGGAGCGAGGGAGGAGAATTCGCGTGAATGAAATTATCGACATTCTATCTAATTCGAAGTGTTGAATCGGATCACAATGAGAAAATATAAACATTCCATAATTCATATTTATTTTTACAGCTGGATCCTCCTCTAAAGCAGTAGTTCCACCTACTAGAAATAACAGTCAAATCTTCAAATCACACCCATTGGAAACAGCACTGGATTATAGTGTGAATAGAAGACTGGGAGGTTTAAGGCTGGCTGGAACGTGTTAGATAGGGCTGACTTATGGCTAAACAACAACAGCCGCCACCGCCGCCGCCGCCAAATAACTGACTTTTTAAGGCATTGCTTATCTTTTCTTTAATTCCTCCTACTTTAATCGCCGGACAGGTTTTTCTTCTCTGTAAAGAAAATGAAGTTGTTTTTAAACTCATTTTTATTCTGCACATATACATGGTTTCAAATTTTGTCACAAGACCAGGAACTTTCGGGGAGGGGTTTAGTCAATTACATCGACCCTAGTACTTGACTGGTACTTTATTTTATCGATCCCGAAAAGCAAATTCGAACTGCGCAGAATATGAACACAGAACGTAAATATCCGGAAGAGATGCTGCAAAGCCTTTTGTCTTACGGGCTCTCGATTCTGCCAACTCGCCCGCCTTGTACATCTTAGTATATAAAGTGAATTTAAGGCGACGAGCTGACAGAACCGTTAGTACGCAAGGGCAAAATGCTTAGCAGCATTTCGTCCGTCTCTACGTTCTCAGTTCAAATGCCGCCGGGGTCGATAAAATAAGTACCAGTTGAACACTGGGATTGATGTAATCGACTTACCCCTCCCCTAAAATTGCTGGCCTTATGCCAAAATTTAAAACCAATATATAAAAGTGAATGTATGTTTGTTCCAAGTTGTAGGTCATAGTTTTGCACCAAGGTGGTAACAGTATTTTTGCCTAGGAGTACAGTTTTTCAAGGTCGGAGAAGATACGACTTTTCTTGAATCCTAACAAAAATACTAAAAACTCCAAGCACTGCAATAGACATCAGAAAAGGTTACTAATTAGAAAAATAGTTCACTTTGAGTATTGATGTAAATTAAGTAAACTATTTTTAAAAATCAGTATTCCCAGAAAATAAATTTGAATTTATTATAAAAATGTAAGAGGAAAAGTTTAATTTCATGTTACATGTTTGTTTATTTGCACTTTATATAGTCAATTTGAATCGGCTTTAGAATTGCAACAATTCATAGTAAATCGCCATTCCCAGATCAACTGGAAATCATCAGCAACGTTTTTACCCAAACAGATCAATGACATGGACGTCATCATCTTCATGGCCAAGCATGTAACAATGAGGGTGACTACTCACCAAATCTATTAGATCATAACATGTAACTACAACCATAAGTTTTCTTATCTACATTGGATCTTGATCTCCCTAACAAAAAATGGTTACTAAATGTAGAGATGAAATGGTCACGTGTGGCTGTTGAGTTATTTTGTACTTTTAAAAATTTTTTACAAGAAACAAAATGTGTCCCTTTTGTGCAGTAATGATTAACATGATCTTCAAGAATGTTCTCACTATATTAGGGTACAAATGGATGAAGGTGTTGTTTAGTCGAAAGTCCTATCGGCGGTGTGATTCATAGATCTATTGTTTTGTAGCTCAAGCGGCATCCTTTTGTCGAGCCTTTTCTTTTTCGGCTTTCCAATGTGGTGCAAATGCCGAACAACTGTTGAATGGTTAAGGTTTAGTTGTTCTGCAACCTTTCGAGTTGTTTTGCGCGAGTCCGCCTCAATAATGGTTCTCAATTGGTCGTTGTCAACGGCAGAAGGTCGTCCGCACCCCACCTCCTCTTCATGGCTCTCATCTCCACTACGAAATATTCGTAACCAATGTTGAGCTGGACGTTTTGGCCAAATATTTGGTTGATATTGCGAACAGTTTCTGCTACTTTGCGGCCCATTTTGAACTCATACAAAAAAAAAAAAAAGCTCGAATTTTCTTTTTATCCATCTTTAATTTGACAGCCCAAATAAACAGTGAAAGCAAAACCATTAACCTAAATCAACAGAGCAAAACTGCACTTCAAAATGGTGTATAACATACACAAAAATTTACAAGTTTATTCTAAAATATTCAAAGTTTAAAATTAGAAAAAAAACACGCAAATATTTTCTGCACCAACCTAATATCGTTCCTTCTTCCTCCCCCAGTAGAAGATCATACTATGCACATTCACATGCTTAAGTCAACCATGATCTAGCAAGCCTATCAGCAATGAAGATCCCATTTCCCACCCAGATAGTGTGTAATCCTTGAGGACTACATAGTTTAATGTAGCCTTACTTTCAATACCGTAGGATGTGATTTGAGAGAAAGATATGGCTGCTAATTCTATCAGTCGAGCGATCGCGTATAGGAATCGCTTTTTGGAATTTAACAGCAGGGATCGCTACCGTTAACTACTGTAGGGAGAGTGGAATAAAATTTTTAGAAATCTTGGTGAAATTTTTAATAGGATACAGATTTATTTTCTAGATTTAAAAATTAGTTGATCCGGTTATTATTGGTCATTATAAATTTTTTAAATCAAAAGAATGCAATATTTAGAGAACATTATTAAAATTATAGTTTTGTCACACCAAGTACCCGGTAAGAAACGCAGCTCCTTATTTTCAGTGTCAACCACACTTGTAGCCATCTTCAGAGTGTTGCAGTTAAGGAACAAGACGCTCGTTGCATGAATCAGCAACCGTTGATGAAGAGCTGTTTTGCTATATCGCAGTTTGCAAACAATAGCTACAAGTTTCCAACGGATCGATCACTGCCTTACTGCAGTTCTGACGGCGAGTAACGAGGGAGTGGCTAACTTGACACAGAACAAACATCTCAAGGAACTTCGTAATACACAATTTTTTCGATTTTCTGACCGATGTATATCAGCGAGAGATACAGACACGCATATATATTAGCTTGGTGGTAAAATATTTTTCTATTTTAAACTTTAATGCTTATTTTGAAATAGACTTTTATTTAACTATTTTCATGTATCATACCATTGTGAAGCGTAGATTTTGATCTGTGGATTAACGCTGATAGTTTTTCATCGTTTATTCTTGTTTATTTTAGGATGTCAAGTGAAAGATGGGGGCGAGGCAATCGCAGATTCTGAATGATGTCCAAAATATAAAAACTGGTGAGTAGGGGGGAATTTTCTTTAAACGAATACGTACCGCAATATCACTCAAGCATTTGGCCAAGGAACTGTCAACAAATGCACAGCTCAACATTGGTTCGAAAAAAAAAAGTTGAGACGAGAGTCTTGAAGATTAAGAAAAGACAATAGGGTGGGATTTAACGGTTATTTCTAGCAGGTCAAGCGACCACGAAGGGAAAGAGAGGTGAAGCAGGGAGGTATGTGACAGCGTGTAGAGAGTCATTATTGAAGTGGTTCCACACAAAATAACTCGAAAAATTGCAGAAGAGCTAAAAGTTGACAATTCTGCAACTTTTAGCTGGAGAATCCGAAAAATTCGTCAAATAGGTTCTGTCGGAGCCAAACGAAAAAAGTCACCTTTAAGAAGTTTGCTCTGTTCATTGCTACAACCAAAATGATCCATTTCTTGGTAGCTTTTTGACGGAAATGGATTCTGTACGACAAACGATAACATTCTGAGGCGAAAGACTAATCTCTTCTCCAAAACTGAAACTGCATCAAATGTATGTTACGGCCACTATTCATTGGTTGACAAGTAGAATTATCCACTATTTCTTGAATTTTGGTGAAACCATAACAGCAGGAAATATAGTCATAATATTGGAGTCCAGCCTTCGAATCAAAACTCATTGCAATATTGCAAAAGTGGCGAGCTGGCAGAATCGTTAGCACGCCGGGAGAAATGCTTAGCGGCATTCTTCCGACTTTACGTTCTGAGTTCAAATGCCGCCGGGGTCGACTTTGCCTTTCATCCTTCCGGGGTCGATAAA
>JAOPUL010000002.1:32415403-32431969 GCA_027564515.1 Octopus rubescens | reverse complement strand
ATGTCATCGTGTCTGTGTTCGACCCCTGCCGACCACCACTACCGCCAACAACACTTGACAACCGGTGTCCGTATGTTAACGTCCCTTTCAACATAATTGTTTTGTAAAAGAACATATAGAATAAGTACCCTGTTAAAAAATATAAAAAAATTAACGTTGTCCATTTGTTCGACTCAAATGGCCGCAGTCTTATGACCGACGGATGTAAGAAGATGAAAAATATATATACATAAACACACATTGTTAATTAGTTGCAGCGCCGTCGTGGCCGTGTGGTAAGAAGCTTGCTTCCCAACCACGTGGTTCCGGTTTCAGTTTTACTGCGTGGCAACTTGGGCAAGTGTCTTCTACTATAGCCTCGCGCCGACCAAATCCTTGTGAGTGGATTTGGTAGACAGCAACTGAAAGAATATATATATATATATATATATATGTGTGTGTGTGTGTGTGTGTCTGTGTGTATGTCCTTGTGTCTGTGTTTGTCTCCCACCATCACTTGACAAATGGTGTTGGTTAGTTTACGCCCACGTAACTTAACGGTTCGGGTTAAGATGTCGATAGAATAAGTACCAGGCTTGAAAAATCAGTACTGTGGTCGATTAATTCGACTAAATATTCAAGGCAGTGCCCCAGCATGGCCGCAGTCTGATGCCTGAAACAAGTAAAAGATAAAAGATACACACACACACATACACACACACAGACACATACACAGACAAGCAAAAAGAAGAGTTGACGATCCAAAACCATAGAACGAAATCATTAATATTCAAAACTGCAGCTGATCTAATTAACACTTGTTTGAGAATTGTCATCGGGGAACACCCACACGTTTTCCAACATGTTTCTTTATTTTCACTGTTACTTTAGAATCTCAATTTTGTCAATAGTGGTTTTTGGAGCAGCTCCTGCCGAAATACTCTGCTACTGTTGCAGCAAGCTTTTGCTACTGATGCTGCTGCTGCTGCTACTACTACTATTACTACCTGTACGCCGATTTCATTCATATATTAGTATGAATTTACGTTTGTTAGCCACACCTACTACATCCATTCTATAAATCACGTTTACTTTCATTCACCTCAGGTGAAGCTACGAATACCTAATATGTATATTGTACACGCCTTATGATTGCAACCACTGCAACCAGCTTCAGACATACTAATGATAAAACTACCTATACCATAATTGTTGCCATCTCATACTCACGAACATCTCCTCCGTCTACTCCTCTTCTTTCACAAGTCCATGCACATTTATTCACTAATTTTGTGAGCCAATAGCAGCTTTTAAAATGTCCTGTAAACAGCTCACGTGTTAGCACCGCTATATCTTGGAACACAATTCACACACACACAGACACACACACACACAGACACACACACACACATACATACACGCACACACACACATATACACACACATACACCCATACACACACACACATATATATATATGTATATTTATATAACAGACAGATGCACACATTCGCTCTACTAGCTACACTCTAACCGCGCCCACCAACAAAAGCACAGACCAAACCACCCACGCATTCAGCACCATTGTCATCATGATCATGATCATCATGATCATCATCGATATAGTCGTCATCGTAATCATTGTAATCAATACCAACAGCAACCAACAAATTTGTCTTTGTTATCTCTACCAGGGTCAACCTCACTTATTCTTCAATCATGCACCGCCTAATAGAAAACCCTGCGTGTAGTACACGTGACTTCACCACACAGCCATTCATATACTCGTGCACATATGATAATCCACAAAATAAAAACACGTGCAGAAACAGCTGCAATTTAATCGGCACTACTAACCAAAGTTCTGTTTCCCAATAAATTCAGTGTATGCCCAGAAATCACGGTCAGTTCTATTGACAAAAAAAAAAAATTCGACTCATATTTTTTACTAGATCTCACCCAAGCTCAATCAACTATACACACGCTGCTAAAGCTTCCCGAAAAAATGTCAACAGAAATTTAAAACATATTTCTAGATTGGCCGCTATAGGAGTTGAAGTGTAGACAAAAAATATTAGTAATGTCCTTCAAAATACTATCCCTTCCACTATACATCAGATACAGCACAAACGATGCACACACAATTATTAACACATAGTCCGGAATCCTTTGTTTTAAATGTAATAATAATACTACTACCAATATCAACACTATGAACACCACGAACCTATTATTATCTAACTTACCAGCAGTGTCTTTATAGTCATGATAAGGACTTTGAAAACGCTGACAATGAACATGTAGTCTAAGTGTAACCAGCCATTACCTGACTATAGTACGACAACATGAATGAACCATGAATTATAGTAGATAGTCATGTAGTCGTGAGAAGACATAACAAACCCCGCAGCACTTCTCGTCATTAACACACATATAGAGATGGCAGCTGAAGGAAGAGAGAGCTCTATCAGTATTTACAACTGAGTAGACCAAAGTAACGAAAAATAAGGTTCCTTTATGAAGGACACGAAGCAACCCCCACCTTGTTCCGCTTTTGAACTCACAGCATTATAATCGTTACGTGAAAACCCTGGCTATTAGACCCTGCGCCTTCTCAATGTCTAATATCAAGATTCGAGAAATACTAACACTGCCATCACAAAGACCACCAATGCTCACGCATATTCTACTAGTAATATTTCTAAGCCACTAACAGGACCATACACGACATTAATATCATTCAATGACTCGGAGTAATGTGTTCAAAAGCATTATCACAATTATGATTGGCACAGAGGCGACGAGCTGACAAATCGTTGGCGCGTCGTACAAAATGCTTAGCAGCATTTTTTACAACTTTTTACGTTCCGTGTTCTTATTCCTTCGGATCACCTTTGCCTTTAATACTTTCGGTGTTGATAAAATAAAGTAGCCTCTTTGGTAACGGGGTCGATTTAATCTACTAACTCCTGACCTGAAATTGTTGACCTTGTGCAAATCAGTATTATAATAGGCAAAATCAATACAACCAAACACCTATGTAAACAACCATATTCAGGCGGTTACGAAGTTCGCTACTCAAATACATCGCTCCATTTTCAGTTTGACGACACATTAGACAAGAATTTCAACAAATGCTACATGTCAACCAAAACCTTGAGAATGAAATTTCATAGAAAAGAACTATTTGGAGGGACCTTCTGAAGTGTACGGGTCCAGTGATGCTCCACACCTTCCCTGTTTACTGTCACCAAGTGTCCCCATTGTGTTGTTCTTTTTCTACCGGAGTTCGCTATGCTACATACATTCAAACCAGTTACCGAGATTGAGTATACCTTAGTAAAGTTTCGGTTTTCAAAAAACCTGTCAGAAGTAGACCCTCTCTCCATCTCTGACTATGTCTTTATAATGTAACCTACCCCGAATTATTACCAGCATTACCAAACTAATCAGGGATACTAACAAATATTGGAAACCAAATTTATACTCTCACAAATGAATTCGAGCCAATGCAATTATCACTATTATTTGAAATGATATCTCTTTCCTACGATGACCAGAATTTTAACCAAGCCTTATACCATTGCCAACAGATATCCAGCATTACACCAAATTTGGCCAAATAATATATTGTATGAATCATATATGAGTAAAGTTATTTAGCATGGTTACATGCGGGCTACAATAAGTATGTGTATGTGGGGTAATGCGATGATTATATAAAACATTAAACATTTAACTAAAAATAGCTCCAAAATTTTACTTTTTGCCTTGTAAATTTCAATAATTCATTTCTTCTATTTTTGTTTTTTGTTTTTCAGGTTTTATTTTGATTAAATGTATTCGATTTATGGTTTGCTTTGTGAAATATACGTTGTATTCTGTATTACGTATAATATATATATCAAATTTACCCATTGGGAGTTTGATTTGTGAGAACAAATGTTCATAACGCCCACTGAGAGGAGTAATGTACCTTACCTGATATAACTATTCTTATATACTAGCGTGCACGTGTCGTCAAAATGGCGACATTTTTTTTTATTAATGATAGAAAATAACACACCAAAACAATGAGAGAATATATTGCTAAATGTTCTGTCTAAAGATTTTGCGCTGTTTATTTAAAGGAAAAAATATTTTCAATAATTCTTGAAAGTGACAATGCCAACCGTCTTCCCAAAATAATCTGTCACTCTGATATATATAAAGTATATTGCCAGACGTGATTTCAAAACTGACAGCTTTTTTACAGATAATTTATTGTAATATTTCATAAAATGATTTAATGATAGTTATAACAATTTAATTTTAAATGATAATACTGTATTTACAAAAATGTTACACATTTATTTAGAAAACATTTAAAGACATGCACGTCTCACACTGGTTAATGTGTCATGGAGAAAAATCATACTGAGACTATTTATGTTTAGATATGCATATTGTACATACGAACATACCTCTTAACATGTAAATATCGATATTCCAAAGGGTCTTTCATTACAATATTCATAGTAAAACTGCGATTTCCATAAAGGTTTCCCTGTTTTCCATCGTTATTTACAAGTGTCTTAATATTGTTCTTGCTTTTTGTCCTGCTTAAAGCAACTTAAATCTGTCCATGACTCAACACAGGGGAACGTAAATGAACACTCACTTCATTAAAAGATTGTTCTTGTGATTTGTTGATAGACATGGCAAATTCAGGTATTACAGGAAATGGTTTTCTGTTCATTCTAAAAGGCATATTTGTATCACTTATCTATAAATATATAACAGTGTATGTTTGTGTGTAAGTGTCTAACCAGTTAGCTACTACAATTTCCAACCGACGATTTATTTCAAACTTCACACATACATTACTCATGTTTACGGGCATGTTTTAAGTGCAAAATGTTTTCAAAGTTCAACCACGTAAAAGGAGAAAACCACGTATAACAGGTATTTTTAACACTTTTTCTCGACTTACTCCTGCAATTTTCCACCGATTTTCTTAAACCTTCACATATATGATAAGTGAGCTTGCAGAATCCCAATGACATTAATTATTTTTCAGGAAATCAATCGTATTAACCTGTTACACCGCGAAAAAGGAGTTCTGCGGCTAAACGGTGGGAGTAACCACAACACTTAGGCGCATTACACCTCCCCCCCCCCCCAATGATCTAATGCTACGCTTACTCAGGTTTTCCATTGAATCTACTCCTATTGGCCATAGTTACAACAAAAGAAGTTTAAACCTACTCAAAACTCCCTCATAAAACCGAAAAAAAAAATAGTGAAAGGAGGTCATGCCAACAATGATGGGCCTATTTTCCAAAAATGACCAATATTTAATGACTTCAAAAAGGAATTACCCATACCAGGAAAGTAAGCATGTTTAAACTAAATTGCAGTAGCTATAGCAGTGCTTAGATTAGTGGCAATGTCGGGGCTATTGAATTGTTCCGCAACATCTCCAAGCAACGCCTGCTAGTTTGAAATAATAGTGTACACGGAAACAGAAAACCCCCAAAATGTTAATATAAACTATAGAATGATACAACGACAATGTTATTCTCTAACACCACCAGAAGATACATCGTGTGTGTGTGCGTACGTTTGTATGTGTGTGTGTGTGAATGTATTTGTGTGTATGTGTATGTGCGTGTGGGTGGACTTCAATCACCACTTAGCGTATTTTGTTTTCAAATTATGATTGTTTATGTATATATATGTGTGTGTGCGTACGGTTGTATGTGTATGTACGTGTATCTGTGCGTGTGCGTATGTGCGTGCGTGGGTGCGTGTGTGTGTGTGTGTGTGTGTGTGTGTGTTGATATGTCACTCCCTCACTCTATATTTACATACTTCCCATTTAGCTCACTAACCCTCACTGCCTTTGTCGTTTTACTTTCTCTGACTAGCACCCAATCCCCCACCGTTTGTCGTTTTATTTTCTCTATCACTCACTCCCACTAAGTTTATTTTTTACCATTCTTCTCATTTCGCCTGCGTCTCTGACTATCACACACTCTCACTCTGCTCATTGTTTTACTCTGTGTTTCCTTAGCGTGACCAACGGGACACACTTAGTGTTTTATTATATGAGAGATTCTTTATATTAAAAGCAGTCCCCGTATTGTTCCCGATATCGCTAAATATATCTCTTCGACCGCCACCGTAACTATGACAACGGCTTATAACAAATGTCATTGTTACTAACACGGATGCAACATTTAAGCTTTAGAAATCATTACTTTCGCCTTATATCATAGCAATCATTGTTACCTTTAAGACAGATCTCTAATAACAGGCTAAAACACCACAAACGAGACAAAAGACTATTGCGACAACAACAACAACAACAACAACAACAGCAATACATACTACTACTACAACAATAACAAAAACAAATACTACCACTACTACTACTACTACTACTACTACTACTACTACGACTACTACTACTACTACTAAATGATGTTAACAAATTGAAAGTGCCGACTTCAAATTTTATCACCAAAATCACCACATTTATTAACATATCTACTTAAATTCTATTAGCTGTAATAGTTGCTAACTGCATCTCACCTTAAATATGCTGTCTGCTGTCTTTACTAGAGATACTGCTGTGAAATGTGCTATCCAGACCACTAATCCTGCTCCTTGCTACTAATACCTGGTGTATGCCTTCTCTCACTTTCTTACATACCTATGTTCTCTCAATTACGATGTCAACCGAACAGGTATCACTCCAATTATCACCTCCACCGAACGAGTTTCGGTCACCTGCTTAATCGACAGTCTAATAATCTCTAGTAAATTCTGTCAATCACACCCTAACATGCTAGAAAGAAAACAACAAATTGCGTAACGAGGTCCTGTGTTTTCTGGACGGTGGGGAAATTATATATAGTAGCTGTTTGTTTGCTTTGTTCATAAAACTGCAGGATTAAGCTTCAACTGTTGCTAAACTATAAGGAAAATAATATTAACTGCCACCGCAAGATTCTACAGAACGTTTTGGCTCTCACTATATTTGTTAAATATATCGGCTTATTCCCGGCAATTGTTATGCGAACAAAGAGAGGGAAATATTAGTGACTGCAATTTTGGGTACAGTATGCATGTAAACTCAAGGAATGGTCATAACTAGAATGTCATTTCTCATATCTCGGTTAGATTTACATATGGGTTCAATAATGAATATTGCTCTCCCTAATATCGTTGGTAATGCAGATCGCTATAACGGTTATTTCCACAACTACTGTCACAAGTAGTATCACCTGTACTAATAGAAGAACCCTACTACCCATATCATTTCATATATTACTTTAAGTCAACCCCTCCAAATACTTATCAATTCCAGCTTGTCGTGAGCAACAAGGTTTTCTCTTCACCGGATACAAATAACTCCCAAAACAACCCCTACCCAGCTGTACCAGTGTGATAAAATAAAAGTCAAACTGGATAATATTATTGTATTTTATTGTTTCGTTTACTTTTTTTCAGTCACTGGACTGAGGTATCAGGCTTAGTTAAATCGGCCCTAGGACTTATTTAAATCTGTTACTTATGCCATCGGATTTTGAGGTCAAAATACACCGATTTGTGGTGACATAAACTAACGTATGCCGTAGTCAAGCGAGCGACAAACTCAGAGCCACACAAGAAGACATATATAAGCCTATAACATAAGCTTCCGCACCATTCCATCTACCAAATTTACTCACCAAGCATTGGGCGGTAAAAGGCAATAGGAGAAGACATTTGTCCAAGTTTCTGAAAGTGTAACCGAAAGTGAACCCACGTGGTTGCAATGCAAACACCTTCATTACAGAACCACCACAGAACCATGGTTACGCTTCTATAACAATTCACGCATATGAAAAGGAAGAAAAATAAAGAATAAAATGTCAGTAGGATAGTGTATGGAGTGCCTTTTATCATATGTCTTTCACTAGTAGATTTAGCCTGGGTCTAAGCTACAGCATCGCCCTCTATAACTGACAGAGAACTCTAGAAATATTAGTAAAATATCATCTTGGATCCACACGTTTCCCAACGTGATTTAGTAAACAGACTCATTGGATACTGTGAGAATTAAGACGGGATTTTCAGAGCAAGAAAGCTTTGATCATAGTTCCATGAGCGTCGAAATGTGTTAAACAAACAGAAAAATAGCATCGTCATCAACAACAAAAGCTAACATACGGATTAATTTAGATAACAATAACCACCCACTTTGCCACTGATAATAATGTTACTAATCGCATTCTTTCATTCTTGTTTTCGGGAAACGCAATGACAAATATTTCAAGAATATGATAACGCTTCTAAAATCCAACTAACACCTATCTATATAAGAGTAAGCTTTCGCATTAATCTGTTACTGACAAGAAGAAACAAAGAAACTACTACGCATTCGCTATCTGACAGAGAGAAACTAAATCTAATATATGAAAAGGAAAATGTGGCGAGTTTGCAGAATTGTTAGTGTGTCGTACAAAATGCTTAGCGGTATTTCGTCCGTCTTTACATTCTGCGTTCAAATTTAGGGGGTCGATAAATAAATACCAGTTGATTACTTGGGTAGATTTAATTGATTTAGCCGCTCCCCTGAAATGCCTGGCCTGATTGAAAATAATATAAAAACAGGAAATATTACATAGAACATATATTAGAACTGAAATTGAGGCGTTGACCATAATGTTTTGCACTGCACGGTTCTTTACGTCTCGTGTTAAAATCCAGCAGAGGTCAGTTTGACTTTCGTTCTTCAGTAGTCGATACAATGAAGTAATATTCCAAGGCCAATGGAGTGATAGATGTATTAGTGTCTTGAACAAAAGAGTTTGCACTATTTGTTCTAGCTTTATATTCTGGAGTCCAGAAGGGTGTGGCAAACGTGTCTATACATGTCGACGAGATTATGCAAAGAACAAAAACCTTTGTTGCAGGCAAATGCCAAGGGGGTTATACAAAGCTTGTCAACAAAGGCAGCAGAGATAGTTTTCTAATATTATATGACAGGTGCGAAGTTAAACATCACTTTAAGATAACATGCTATTCGATCATTATTTGCAATTGTCTAAGTAATAACAGAATTAATCCATCTAAACTTGTACAGAAACCTTCTATAAGATCATATAATATCGTCAAGTACATAAATATTCGTTTACAACTTAAGATATGCATTCATTATACGCGTCTTAACGTTTATGCTGCGTATAACAATCCAGAAAATTAGCGTCAGTGTGGCTTTCTCATCCAATTAATATAGCAGTAAATTAGGATACAAATCACACTTACCGTTTGATATGTGTAAATGAGAAATTAGAAGATGTATAGCTACCTCATAAATGGATGGGGAGCTACAACTGAAATCATTTAGAATATTGATCTCAATTAGATTTCACATGTGATTAAACAACAGTAACAATTGAAAACTAAAGAAGTGGGGATAGTATATGCTGTATATCCACTTAACAGGTGATAATTCTTGCATGACACTATGACTCATTAGAATAACAGGAAACCTATTTCTAATAACAGGTGTAGCCATATTGGTTGATTTGATCATAGCTCTACGTTCGCGATGTTAGACAGCAACACTATTATTATTCACAAAGAATATTTGACGGGTGCAGTATGCAGTATGAACACCTTACTCACATCACCAAAACACTTCATCAAAGCAGAACATCCAACTTACTTTCTGCTGTTTTCCACACTCACAACATCCAGAGTCTTTAAGTTTCAGAAGATTCGATGGCAATTATACATATATTAATTTTCACTTATTGTTACGAAATAAGTCCTTAACTTTCGAAAACACGCGCATATACATGTATGACATGAAATGCTTGCATTCCAAACATTCGACAGACCATTTCGTTCTTAACTCTTAGATTCTCCTGTGCTGTCGTCACAGAGGGCAACGAGCATTCTCCAAACATTCCGATTGTTCGTTTCCCTCTTTGCTCTACTTGGCCCGACTGATATCGCTATCATATCGTCCCAAAAGTACTACGCCATCTCTTCCTTTGTCTTCCACTCGGTCTTATTCATCCTTTCAGCCTTCACTCCATCACGAATATAACAGGCTTTCCTACAGCAAGCGAATCATATGTCACCGTTGCCGCTGCTTAGTCACCACTTCCTCCAAACTTCCCATTGCGGCTTTTCTCAGCATCTGTTTACTTCTCATTCTACTCTGGTAAGAGATGCCCAGGATTAAACTTAAGCAGCGTCGAGGAAAACTGTTCGAGATAATTCGCTATCTTCTCCCGGGTTTCACCGACATAAATGGCTGTTGATATAACAATAGATGAGTATAGCTACAGCTTTAGCTTCTTACCGATGGTCTTTGATCTCCATATTGAACAACGGCATTGGGATATTGACGCCGATGTCTCTATCCCTGTCTTCACTAAACTTGTGCATCACCTTTGAAAATACAGTTCCTGAGATGTGTAGGTTTATCAACCTATACCAAGAAAAAATAACCAATCAGCAGAAGTTCAACGATGATGAACTTTTGCTAGAGTAGCTAAAAGTCATAACAAAACTCAATAGCTCACTACAAGTAAGGATCTACCACATTTCAGAACTATCAGCCACGTCTTAATCAGTTAACCAAATACCAACTTCAAAAAATCGGAAGACGTATGCGATCATATAAACGAGTCTATATATTATATAGTAACCAAAAACAAAACTGGTTCTCATAAATATAATTTAACGCAATTACGGTCAATTTGTATCTAAATAGCAA
Source organism: Octopus rubescens (assembly GCA_027564515.1). Lineage (NCBI taxonomy): Eukaryota > Metazoa > Mollusca > Cephalopoda > Octopoda > Octopodidae > Octopus > Octopus rubescens. The sequence continues at coordinate 32,421,229 of JAOPUL010000002.1, read as the reverse complement.
CATCTAATATAACATCGTGCGTTTTTTACAGCCGAGAGAACTGGTATGTGAATTCTCACACTGTGTTCTACATATCAGCAAACGGAAAACAGCTTGAAATTAATTACAAATTAATTTTAATAATATTAATAATATCAATAGAAGTGAATGCAAATGCCTCGATCAATACCGAGATAGGATTTAAGCAATAACATGCACCACGTTTGTTCACACAAATATACAACAGAAATTATATATAAGGTATGATGAATCATAGATGGAATACACCGGTCGTGATATTACTCCCAATCAATACTAAATAGAGCCATTTTTTATTTTTATTTTTTAAAGAACTACTAAAATGTTTCTTTGTGTCATTGATGGCTGTATAACGTTATGTGACACAACGTCTCACAACTAATAGGCCAACATCTCGGTATACAACAGTAGTAGTTTGTTACAGCAGGAAGCTCTAAAATAAGCAGTCTTTGTCATTACATGTACACACAACAGAAATATCCGGACACATGCATACTAACTTAAAAGAAAATTCAAGCAACTTCTTGATAGCGATAACCAGCTACTTAATTTTAGGCAAATATTTAAACAAAATACATATACACTTAAATAATATCAGTATTAATAACTTTATTAATCTAAAGCACAATATCATTTATGAATGCTGATGGAAACAAACTGAGTCCATGTTCTCTATGTACATTATCGACAACATCAGTTATTATGACAAAAATATATTTGAAATGAACATCAGGTCAATAATTTTCATAAATGGTATACCTTATTTCTTGACAATGCTTAAATCGAGTTATATCTTCCATTTAATTACAACTGAAATGGCTTTAAAATGAACAGGACCCATCCCTTAGTGTTGGTTTTTAAAAATCATTGCATATTCATTTAAAAGAAACTACTTCCTTTTATTTTGACGGACACTTATATTGAATGTCGACTTGATCTTGAATTATCAACATGAATTTCGAAGGCGTGATTAAAAAATATATTAGATAGGTTTATCGGGAAACGTAAATATTCAACAAGGAAAGCATTACCTTACGAAAATATTTAATAGTGATCGCTCTCAGATTGGAGGTAGTTGACGAAATCTTTATATATATATACATATATATATATATATATAACGGTGTGAAATTGTTATGATTTTTTGGACGTCAACTGAAGAGTCGGTGGCAATTGACAGTGTGTACGTCTTTCGTTCGTTCCGTTCGTTTCTTTATATCATTATTAATATATATATATATATATATATATATAAATATATAACGTCTTTCGATCCGTTTGTTTCATTATATCATTTTTAATACACGTATCCGCAACACACACGGTACAAAATATTTTAAATGAATATTTATATCAGATCTTGTGCGACTTCTCTCCCTTGTCTCCAGTCTTTCACCCCTTCCCCCCTCTTGCTTCTCTCCACTCCTGCTTGCCTGTCTCTTGCTACCTGTCCCTCTCCTACTTCTCTCTGGTCCTGTATGTCTCTTACTCTCCCACCAACTCTCTGTTTCTGCACTCTGCATCTCTCTTTCGCCCCTTCCCACTGCTACTTCCGCCGTTCTTTGCGCAGACTCGAGAACCGGGATTGTCTTCCTTTTCGAGTCATACGCCGAATTTCTTCGTTCTTGCTACCCATCAATATATCTCCCTGTTGCGCTCACATGATTGCTTCGTTGTTCCAGGCCCCAAGGCTTACTTGTTTACTGTTCTGCTTCGTATACTTGTTTCGTAATTTTTCGTTTGTATAATCCACCTTTTCGTCGATTTGTCTTTGTATTTTACCACCTCCTTAGAGGTAGGACATTTGCCGTTTTTTCTTTGTATTTTAACACCTCCTTAGAGGTAGGACATATCACGGTTCGTATTTGTTATTTTACAATGCTGCTTTATTTTAATCCTGGTTATTCGTACTTGTACACGTAAATTTATGTTTTTCATGTTCTTTTGTATTTGTACACGTATTTAATTTTGTCTGTCTTGTTTTTTCTTGTGTCTGTCTCTTGCTCGTTGCTATTGCCCAGTGGCAGTTATTTTACTCCACTGGCACCACCAAAATTGAACAATCTAGATGCTAAGGGTGCGAAATTGTTATGATTTTTTGGACATCATCTGAAGAGGCGATAGCAATTAGCTGTGTGTACGTCTTTCGTTCTGCTTGTTTCTTTATATCATTTTCAATATATATATATATATATAGGTATGTATATACATATACATACATATGTGTGTATGTTTGCACACACATATTTGAGATACTTATACGCAGGCACACACACATGCGCGCGCGCACACACACACACACACACGTGTGTGTAAGTATCTCCTTTTGAGGCAGAAATGCGTGTCTACGATTGACCTGTTATCTCCAGACAATAAGTCTATCCTTTTCCTTTATGGCGTGTCGCTTATGGGGCATTCTTGATTCTTGAAATTATCTCCACTTCTGATATGCCAATTATCAATTATTTGGTAATTATGACGCATGTTCCAAAGGCGGAAATATTTTTAATAAATCAAAAATATCTCTTGCATGGCATTTGATTTACCTGCATTTGTCTGTTGTTCAAATACATACCACTAAGAGTTATTTCTCGACAGTCAATCAACTTTCGTCAAGTCGGACCGAGGAAACAATGTTTTCTAGTGGTCTTTCTAATTGCTAACACTATCTATGAGTCGCAACTCCAGGTAAAAGTGAAATAAAGTATTTTGCTCAAGGACATAATGCATCACCAGGTCTGGGAATCGAACTCACAGCGTCACGATTGCGAATCCAATTTCCCTAACCACTCAGCCACATGTATATATATACATAATTTACTCTTGAATGTGTACGTATTGAAATTCATTGTCAAAAACGGAAGTAACTTTTACAAATAAAACACCATGTTACATAAACGACTGCTAAGATTTAATTACATTGACTAAATTACCTTTTTATAGTATATTTTATACACATAAAACATCATACATTCGAATTTTGTAGGAAATTTATGAGGCAGCGAGGGATGCTGTGACCATTAAGATTAATTAAACTGACTTAATAATTTATTGCTTAGCGGTATTTTTTGTCCGTCTTTACGTGCTGAGTTCACATTTCGCCTTGATCGACTTTACCTTTCATCCTTTCGGGGTTAAGTACCAGTTAGGTACCAGTTGAACAATGGGGTCGATGTAATCGACTTACTCTCTCCCCCGAAATTGGTGGCCTTGTTCCAAAATTTGAAACCAATAATTTATTGTTTGTCCTAATTAACGTACACGGCAATGTTGAATATTTACATACTGCACGATGACGTTTTATTTGTAACAGTCGATTCCGTTTAGTCTCAGAGTTCAAAGTCATCCATTACGTAGAAATTCGAAAACACACTAACATACATTTATGTATGTGTAAACATTGGTTATTGTTGCTAACCTGACAACACTAAGGAGTTCAGAAATCTTGTAGAGCACGCACTTTGGTGGAAAAACTAGAACTGGGTGAAGTGACAAGCACTCCTTGACTAATTGCTTGAGGTAGGAATAATGATTGGATGTTGTAGAAGAGGTAGAAAAAGAAGAGGATGTAGTAATCGACTGAAGTGATACCGCTTGATCTGGTTCGCCCTGATTAGGTAGACACGATTTGACAAGGATGTAACCATCAATAAAATAAATTAGTTAACACCCACGCAAGTTAAGACACTGCACAGCAGAAGCAACAACAACAGAAACTGTAGCTACTGTTTTCTCCGTGATTAGTTCTAGCTGAGCAGACGAGCGATCAAAAGTGTTCAGTAGTAACCATACCGTCCTTTTTTTTCTATTGATTGTGCAAATAAGACTACATTGCGGATGTTGACCAGTTACCCGGGCCAGCCCTTGCCGTCTGGACTGCTAGGGGGCTAGCGATCCCCCAGATCACTAATGTCCAACGTAACTGGGACGACATCCTAGGCAAGTCCACCCTTGAGCGGCTAGAGGCATCACTCGACCAGCACCGACTCGCCTGCTTCCGTTCCTCCTCGCAGCCCAATAGTAGTGCTTGGCTCAATGCGGTGCCCTCCTCATCTACCGGTACCGTTTTAGATATTGTGTGCACCCGCCAAATAGGGTCTGCTGTGGCCGGAGAAATGAACCCCGCGAGATGGAGTGGCTACTGCAGCGTGTATCGCTGGCTATTCTCCGTGGCAACGCCACCGCGGGGCGCGGCTGAATCCCCCCCATCCCATCCCGGGATCCGTGTCGCCCCTGCTGTTTAACCCCCCACCATCTTCTCTCTCTACATCTCTTTTATCCGTACATATTGTTTAATAAAATTAACAATGTAGTGCTTCTCATAAGGAAAACCAGTCCCTTACTCACGAAAGTTGGGATGGAAGACTGTGAGGATCGAAAGGAGGGAAACGATTGGTCATATTTAATTAAAAAAGATTGGCGTCAAGCTTTTTAATTTTGTGCAACATCTTGGCAAAAATAGAATTAGATGGATGCAAACTCTATTTTATTTTTCACATTAATAGAGGTGGGGAGGACAAAAAAAGTTCAGTATTATTAATGAGGGCGGTGGTGGACTGGTAGTTGTCAGTTGATAAAAGTTAAAATGGCTTACAATTATTTCAACGTGGATCACTTTCCTTTTATCTAGGTATAGTGTATCGGGGATTACACTAGCCAATGTATCCTTCTATTTAAAGATAGAAAGATAGTAAGTTTTATACAAGTGTAATTTTGGGGAAGATTTGGCTGTTATTTCTAGCACGTCACGACCACTACGTGGTTTGATCCGGTATTACACAACTCATTAAACCAACTCCCACTGTTTTCATAGGGTTTAATTTACGTTAGTTTGTCGTTATGATTCAAAACTAACTAACTTAATTATTGTATTTATTACAGATTAGTTTCAACTTCCCAAATGATTCCGTAATTAATAATCAATTAAGATTTAATACATTGGCATAAAGCCACACATTCGTCAGGTTAGGAACATTGTCAAGTGATTGTGTCTTCGTTTCGTATGTACCACATTCCTGAACATAAAATATCGGGTAATTACTCCAAAACCTTTTTAAAACCAGGCTTAGGCCACATGAAGGTTTTTCCATCTCTTGCTAGGCTTGATTATAAAAGCGGACTTGTTTAGCCTCAACTCAAGCAAAACATATGATCAAATCCTCTATATTTTCGTTTATGTCCCATTCCTGAATACAAAGCAGCTGGTAATTGCCTCGAGTCTTCTTTTAACATGGCTTAGACCACACGAGGGACTTTTTTTCTGTCCCAGCCTTGCCAAGCTTGATTATGGAGAAACAAATACAAAAAAAAAAGCAAAATAAAAGAAAACGTGGATCCAGATTTGCCCGAGTCAAGCAAATACTATGATCAAAATGGGCCTTCCTACTTACAGCATGCTAAGGTGTGGTTCTAAGTCCAGCGATCAAGTCGCTTTGTTTATACAGGAACTATGTACTCATGGGAACTATTTCTCACCTCACACCGTTGTTATAACAACACTTACACACATACACACGTACACAAAAAGAAAAGAAAAGACAAAAAAAGAAGAGAATGGCGATATCGTTAGTTTGGCAACACAGAAAAACCAGATTTGATTTATCATCACAGTAAGTGTATGTTGACATGTGACAAATTGCATTAAGCTGGCGAAATGGAGAACTATTGTTTATTTTTAATGTTATTGTTGTAATTATTTAGTAGGTGAAAGTGTGTGTATATATATATATATGTTGTCAGAGAGAGAGAGAGAGAGAGAGAGAGAGAGAGAGAGAGAGAGAGAGAGAGAGAGAGAGAGAGAGAGAGAGA
>JAOPUL010000002.1:32246189-32258897 GCA_027564515.1 Octopus rubescens | reverse complement strand
GTGTGACTTGGTGATAACTCGTATAAACATAAAGCAAGATAAATGCAAATAATAATAATAATAATAATAATAATGATTTCATTTATTTTTCACCAGGATGAAGGATGAGGGGGACTATACAAAGACAGACATAAAGTGTGGGGGTTTACATACAATGAAAGGATTTAAAAACAAAAAAGAGAGAAAAGTATACACGGTATACAATAAGAGAAGGGAAGTATACATAGTATGCGTAGTAAGGAAAAAGGGATGATAGTGATGTGGTGCTACTGATACCTGAAGACCTCTAGAGATAATCAAGGAACCCCACCGTCCAAGATCTCCCTGAATACCAAGCACAAGAGCCCTCTACAATTCAATTCCTCCAACTCACAGGTCTACACTTAGAGCGATACCATCAACTTTTGCCATTTTCGCACCTCACCCACCTTTTAATAAATTCACTTGAGGAGAGCACCTCCCTCTCCACCCTCACTTTCCTTTTCAAGCGAAATTTGAAAAAAAGTCGATGAGGGCTCTACCAAAGAGGAAAGCCTGCTGTTGTTTTTGTTAATTGTGCTGCTGCTGCTGTCCACAAAGTCGTTACTGTTTTTTAGTTGGTGACGTCACAGCTGCGAACGCTAGATTTCTCGATTCAATCGACCTCAGTACTCATCTGGTACTTATTTTATCGACCCCGAAAGGATGAAAGACAAAGTCGACCTCAGCGGCATTTGAACTCAGAACGTAAAGTCGGAAGAAATGCCGCTAAGCATTTTTCCCGGTGAGCTAACGAATCTACAAGCTCGCCGCCTTTGTAATAATAATAATAATAATAATCTGTCAATCCTTAATGAAATTAGTAGACAAATAACACTACTAAACCACAAAGAAAAACGAAAAATACTAAAGAAATACAAAATATCGAAACATGGTATAACTGAAGTAAAAGAATAGCTAAAGCAAGATATCCTTTCCAAAGCACAAAGGATCCACCGGTATAAGAACGCCAACGATTCTTTGAACAAAACAAACAGTTCACATCCAAGCCAAAACGATTCTACCAAGATCTTCGTAAAAATAAAATAGAGATCAATGCAGCTCCAACGGCAGAAGAAGTGGAAGGATTTTGGATAGAAGTATTGTAGACGCAGGAACAACCCCAGAAAAGATCTATTAAAACAACCAACCAGGACCTGAATAACTCTGGACATCTATAACAACGGAAGAGGTCACCCAGGCATTGCAAAAACAAAACTAAGAAATTGGAAGGCACCCGGGCACGACAAGATCCCCAATTTCTGGTTAAAATATTTAAGACGTTGGCCAACAAATTCAATGAGATGCTAGTAAAACCAGAGACAACACCTGAATGGCTCACAGAAGGGAAGAACCATCGTAATTCCCAAATCGACTGAAACGGCAAACCCACAAAACTACAGACCCATAACATGTCTCCCTATGACTTACAAAACCTTAACTGCAATAATATCGCAGGGAATGGGCGGACATCTGGAAGAAAACTTGTTTCCAGAAAAACAGAAGGGATGCTGCAAAGGATCCTATGGCTCTAAAGATCAGTTATTGATCAATAAAGCCATAATTGAAGACAGCGGAAAGAAGAAGAAGGGTATAAGCATGGCTTGGATCGATTATCGAAATGCTTTTGACAGTATAACCCACACATGGATCCTAGAAAGACTAACCATGAACAAGGTAGCACCAACGATAATAGAATATATAAAACATGCCATGAATAAATAGCAAACAGTTCTGCAGCTCCGGACAAAAGACGGAATCATAAAAAGTAAAGCCATCCCCATTAGGACAGGAATATTCCAAGAAGACTCGCTCCCTTCACTTTTTCCTGCCTGGCACTAACGCCTTTAACTGACATGCTAAACAGAACTGGATGTGGATACAAATGTTACGGTAAAATAATCAACCATCTCTTGTATATGAATGATCTAAAACTGTATGCTGCAAATGATAAACAACGGGAAACATTACTACAGACAATGCATGGATTTACCAAAGAAATAAACATGAAATTCGGCTTAGAAACATGTTCCAAAGCAACCTTGAAAAGAAGAAAACTAGTTAAGAGTAACACTATTATATTAAATAAAGAAAATGAAATAAGAGAATTAGATCAAACCCAGACATACACATACCTAGGAATCAATGAAATAAATACGGTACAACACACACAAATGAAAGAGGAAATAAGGAAGGAATACTATAGACGAGTTAGATTAATAATTAAAACAGAGCTCAATGCGAAAAACAAGATAATAGGTATCAGTACTCTAGCTGTCCCAGTTATAAGTTACAGATACAATATTTTTAATTGGACACTAAATGAACTAGCCAAACTAGACAGGAAACCAAGAAAGATAATGATGGAATACACGACCCAAAATCTGGCACACAAAGATTATATATACAAGGAATTGAAGGTGCTAGGGGACTGATACAACTAGAAAGCTATTATAAAAGAATCGATAGGATTACATAGGATTACATAAATATCTATAGGATTACATAAATATCCATAGGATTACATAAATATCTAACCCAGAACCAAGAAAACTGGTACAAATAGCCACAAAACATGAGCAAAACAAAAAAACTGTTTTCTGTCTTTAAGGAAGCTGAGAAATACAAGAAAGAAGTTATAGTACTTGACAACTGTGAAGAAGAAGAAAAACAAACAACAAAAGCTGTAAAGCAACTGAAATATAAACTGAAACCGAAACAACAAAATACCATGATAAAACGATCGCAAGAAAAACCCTTACATGGCAAATTCTGGGATAAGCTAAATAGGAAATAAATAGATGGAGTAAAATCTCAACAATGGTTGAGAAGCTCAGGACTCAAACCAGAGATTGAAGGATGTTTAATTGCAGCCCAAGATCAAAGCCTCCCTACTAGAAACGACTAGAAGCATATAATAAAGGAAAATACTATAAGTAACTGCAGAATATGTGGTGATAGGGAAGAAACAATAAATCATATTGTCTCTGGCTGCCCAGTCCTGGGAAACAAGGAATATATCCACAGACATGACAGAGTTGCGATCTATATACACTGGAAGCTATGCGAACACTATGGAATGACAACAGTAGAAAGATGGTATAGGCATATCCCAGAAAAGGTCTCGGAAAATGACAAAACAACCATACTCTGGGATATACCAATACACACAGATAGAGAGACCGGATATAGTTGTCAGAAATCATCAAAAATAAAATGCCTTCTAATCGAATTATCAATCCCAACAGATGACAACGTATCTCTAAAAGAAACGGAGAAAATCTCAAAGTACAAAAATCTGGAAATAGAGATAACCTGAATGTGGAGCCTAGAAACAGAAACAATCCCTATAATAATAGGTGCATTAAATATGATTAAAAAACGTCCAAACAAATACATAACCAAAACACCAGGACTTACGAATATATATAACATACAGAAAATAACACTACTAGGTACCGCACACATCCTACGTAAAGCACTTTCAATACAGTGAAAATAACACCAAAACAAACAACAGCACATACCCAAAGGCACACACAGATGCGCTTAGTAGTGCAGTGAAAGTACGTGATAAAAATAAGACTACTGAACAATAATAATAATAACAACAACAATAGCAACATCTAGCAATAGTAGACAAAATTCCACAGTTAATATTGATAACCATATGATCGTTGGAAGTTTACAGAGAATCAGGAAATACATTATTTCCTTTGAAATTCTATTTTCTTCTGAAGTGTTTGAAATGGTATATAAAGTTCACACAGATAGAGAATTCTCCGTAGACAACATCGTCAATAGCTGTATTCTTTGTAATGTACTTGTCAACTTCTCTCACTTGAAGGTTATTATCTATTATTTTTATCTTTACGTAAAGAAATGAATGCTCTCTAGATATAAGCAGATACAATAACCCACGAGAAAATACTGATTCTCTTGTCTTCGCCTTTTCTTAGGGTCTGTTTTATTGAAGACATTGAAAATGAGTTGAAAGAATATTGTATAGAATAAACTTTTCACGCATTCTTAAAGATGGAAGGAAATCAAAGACATAATTTAAAATATAATATTATTCTGCTACGGTATGACATTAGCGGTACTTGAACAAATCTTAATAAACCATGTACTGCATTCATATTTAAATATCAAAGAAAAGTGCATATGTTAGCGGACGAAGTACAGTAGTTGCTGTCCTGAGCATTGGATTCTAAGAAGATAAACACAGATAGACACATGCTCGTTTATGTATATAAACATTTAGGAGAGTACAACGACAGAGGACAGTGGTGATTTACATAAACTGGTGTAAACAATAAAAGCAACAGCAATTAACAAGATATTTATAACCCTAAAACACTCCAACAAATGGAAACACCATCCAGGGGTGACCAAGGAACAACCCCTTAAATCTCGAGTTAACCTGCTCACCAAGAGTATTATGGCAAGTGTTCCTCTCTCCTAAGTACGTTTCAGCTTACAGGTGCATACTTACAGGCCATTAATTCGGGTCATTTTTGCTACATTCACTCGCCTTTTTATAAATTTCCTGGGGGCTGCGCCTCCCTCTCCACTCTCACTTCCCTTTCAAAGTGGAACTTGCAAAAGTCGATGTCGGTATGGCCGAAAAAGAAAGAACTGTCTTCAGTCCTTTCAGTCTCGTCTGCCACACAACCTCGATTGCCATCGCGCCTAAAACAGAAAATTATTTGCCCATTTCCGGCCAAAGGAATGCGATAGGGCAATTTTCATGATGAAGTCTGCTAAAAGCCGGATCCGTCTAACACGTAATAGAAGCTGTACGACACAACTCCGCAAGTCAGCAATACTCTTGCACTGAACGGAAAAGAAACCTTGAAACCGTAAAAAAAAAATCGTTTGGTATGAAGAGATGCAATAGTGCGTTGAACGAAAGAAACAGTTCACCTTCAAATGAAAATGCTCCTCTCAAGAACTAGTTGAAAAGAAAATAGAATTCAATTCAATACCAATAGTAGATATAGAAGAATTCTGCGGAAGAGTATTGGAGCGCGGAGGAATCATTGCGTACAAGATTGGACAATACAACCTACATATCGTACCTGAATAATATCAGTTTATGAAGTAGCCCAAACGCTATAAAAGACAAACTGAAAGACACCAGGAAAGAATAAAATTTCAAACCTCTGGTAAAAATATTTAACAGGGACACATAAGCTTCAAGTAATAAGTTATTTCGTAATATAGTGAATAAACCACAGACAAAATCTAACTAGCTCATTGAGTAGAAAACCATCTTAATCCTCAAAGACTAAAGAAACAGCAAACCCTCAAAACTACAGTCACACCACTTATCCTCATATAGTACCAACAACTGTCGTTACAAAATTAGTTCTGAGGATAAACTGTAATACAAAAACACTAACATCCAGAAGAACAGACGGCATTCTGCGAAAGCTCATGTGATTGTGAAAACTCCAAACGAAGACTGTAGAAGTAGAAAGGAAGATCTGAGTATAACGTGAATTGATTACGAGAAGGCTTTTGATAATGTTCTCTACACTTGGATCCTGGAATCATTAGACATGAGCAATAGAGAATGAATTTTAGGCAGGTACATTAAGCATATCATTAACCAATAGCATATATTTCTACTGATACAAATAATTATGAATCCTCCACCATCTCTACTAGAAGAGCAATGTCCCAAGGTAACTCCCTTCCCCACTCTTTTCTTTCTAACCGGGTTTAACACATTTTGCCATGTTGTTAAACCAGACTGCGTTGAACTGAAAGTTCAACATAACCTTTACATAAAGATAATCTCAAGTTGTACGCTGAAGATGATAAACAACTGGAAATACTGCTACAGATTTACTTGAGTAACTGATATGAAATTCGGATTGAAAAATAATGCGCCAAAACAACCTTGAAGATAGAAAAATGAATAAGCGCTATTAATATCCTGCTAGATAAAGAAACAAAGATAAGAGAACTAGATGAAACACAAACTTACAATTACAAAATAGAGAAGACAAAGGTGAAAGACAAAATACTAGGAAACAATATTATAGACGTATTAGATGAATATTTGAAACAGGGCTAAATGCCAGAACAAAATATAAAAAAGAAAACGAAATAAAGTTCATGTTTAACCAAAATGTGTCAAATGTTTTAGCATTTCTAGAAATACGTTTTAATTATAATATTGTCAGCTGCAAGCTAAGTGAATTGGCAAGACTTGACAATAAAATAAGGAAGACACTGACTACTTTAAGACTCCACGGTTGAAATCCGATACGCAAATATTATGTTCAACACGAATAAAGAGTTAGGTGTAGTTTGATACTAGAAAATTGTAAAATATTTAGAATAAGATTACAAAATACATAGCAAAAATATTTTTAAAAAATTATATAAATATGTACAAATCATGAATAGGTACAGGTATGGCAGTGAAGTAAGAAGTTTGCTTCCCAACCATATTATTCCGGGTTCAATCCCACTGCATGGCACCTTGGCCAAGTGTCTTCAACTATAGCCCCATGCCGATTAAAGCCTTGTGAGTGGATTTGATAGACGGAAACTGCAAAGAAGCCCGTTGTATATATAATATATATATATATATATATTATACAATAAAATAAAATAAAATAGGTAAATGAACAAATAAATGAATTGTTTATCCAGTTAGTTTGTCTTACCTATTATAAGTGCTCTGTGTTACAGGGCTGAATTTATATAATATATTGGGATATTTACGTCTATTGACGCAAGCTGTGTGTGTGTGTGTGTGTGTGTGTATGTAGTGTGTGTGTGTTTGTGTTTGTGTGTGTATGTGGTGTGTCTGTGTTTGTGTGTGTGTATGTGTCTATATGTGTGTGTGTCTTTGTGTCTGTGTTTGTTCCTTCACCACCGCTTGACAACCAGTGTTGGTGCGTTTACGTCTCCGCAACTAGCTGTTCGGCAAAAAACACCGATAGAATAAGTACAAGGTTTTAAAAATAAGTCCTGGAGCCGATTTGTTCGACTAAAACCCTTAAAGACGGTGCCCCAACATGGCCGCAGTCAAATGACTGAAAGAAGTAAAAGATAAAAAATAAAAAGATAAAAACAAACTTTTTCTTTTCAAAAGAAGCCAACAATAGAAAACAGAGACTGAAGTAACAGTTAGTTCGGAGAATGATTGTGAGAAACAATAAGCTAAGATTATACCGAAAGTGGAATTCAAAAAGTTTATGCAAATACATCGACGTACAAACCCAAAATATAGGAAATATCTGACAAGACTGGACATGGCTGAGAGGAGAAAGAAAACATCAGGTGAGATGTGCGGAAAAGCTGAGGCAGAAATATTTTTGACGACGACATATGATTAAATGTTTCCCACTAGCAAATACTTAAATCGTATGCTGAAGTAGAATACAAAACATAAAGCTGCATATATGGAGGCTATAAAGAACAATCAACCCTATCATCTCTGGCTGTCTACGTTTAGCCAAAATGGAGTATAAATTCAGTTAGGGCAGAATTGGGGACTTTCATATAACGGAAATTATCCCAACGTTATGAAAAATCCATATCAAAATAAATAAAAAGTAGATAGTATAAAGATACGGAAATTCTCAGAAAATGACAGTAACCATACCCTAAGATATACCAATTTATATAGACAAGAAGTTTAAAAAAAGTTATTGCCAAATATTACCAAGAAATTAAATGTCAACATATCGATGTAATCAATTCCAACAGACATTATATCTTTCAAAGAAATAGGGAAACTATACAAATATAATTATCTGAAAATAGATATAGCGAGACTGTGGGGGATTGGAAAGAGAAGCAATTCGCTATTTTAATAGGGGCTTTGGAGAAACAAAACAAAATACTGACCAAAGCATACATAAAACTCCAGGACTTACTCGCATAAAAATCAAATTAGATAAGATGATTTAAAAACGAGAGTATGTCTTCAATCAGAAGTGAATAATAAGACGAACATTAAATGATAGGTTTCAAGCAACAACAGCAACAACAACAAAAGCAAAAACAACAACAACAACAACAACAATAACAACAACAGTAGCAGCAACAGCAACAACAACAGTAGCAGCAACAACAACAACAATAACAGCAGCAGTAACAACAACAACAACAACAACTACTACTACAACAACGACTGCAGCAGCAACAGTAACAACAACAACAACAACAACACTAGCAGCAACAACAATAACAACAATGAGGACGACGACGACGACGACGACGACAACAACAACAACAACGACGACAATGACGACAACAACAACGACAACATCAACAGCAACAGCAGCAGTAGCAGCAGCAGCAGTGGCAGCAGCAGCAGTAGCAGCAGCAGCAGTAGCAGTAGATAATACAACGAAAAGTAGAAGAAAAGCAAATACATTGGGCGAAAATATAGATTGAGCATTTGCAGCATAACAAGAATGCAAAATGCATTAGAAAAGGAAGCGAAGAGAAAAATACATTAAAAACTTGCCCAAGTATAACTAGTGACGAATTTAACAACAGTAACTAGACTGTTAGATACTTGTAGGATTTAGAAATTAACGAAGTCTCCAAATTTACAAGAGGTAAATCTAAAAAAAGCAAAAACCAAAAAAAGCAAAAACAAAAAACAACAACAAAACAATGGTTCTAAATTACTATAGGTCGTCTGCGTATACCGACATGGATCGTCTGCGTATAGCGTCATAGATCTCGCACATCCTAGCTCGCGCGGGATGTCTCTCAACGCAATAGCTCTATATTACTACCGACGAACAACTTACCAATAATATACAAAGTCTTGTCATTTGACAAGAATACTTACCAATATAGAGTATTCTTATATGGAAATAATAATTGTTTTTCCCGAGGAACAGAATATGCGTCGGAAAAAGAATTTATGTAAGTTTATAAAGTTTCTAGTAAACATAACATCTATTGACGACAGTAAGAGAATACAAAAGCATGAAAGAGATTGATTAAAGAAAAGATTTTGACAGCAATGTGCTGAAACAAAGTCGCTACATAATTAAGATAGTGTGTCAACCACACCACGCCGAAATTAGAAGACATCAATAACACTGTAAGATAAATATAAGAAAATAAAAACCAGTCTTTCTATCTATAGAAATGTCAATTCTCAGACAGACTTGTCCTCGTTTTTCTTCTGTCTAGATCTGACGGAAATTGCAAATCTGTTGAAGCAAACAACAGATGCTAACGGCACACTATAAATCACCTTACTTAAAACAAAATATAAGAAGCAGCACCTAGCTGAAGAACTTATTAAAACCTCTACAAACATTCAATAACAGTATGAAAGTAAATTTGGAATTAGACGAATATATCAAAGCCATTCTAAGAAGATGCAAGTAAATTAAAACTCAAAAGCTATTGAATTAGATACAGGTTCTGAAATCAGACTTATGGAAGAATCACCCACATATATACTTAAGTTTGTCAATGCTGAAACTAAGACAGAACTTATAAAATACTAGATTCAGATATGAACATTTGCAAAAAAATGTACTGAACACAATGTCAGAAATAATGTTTATCTCTTTGGCATAAAATACGATTTAGATATAAATGGAAGTTAAGGAAACCCAAGGGCTTGCAGAAAAAAACACGATAAACTACACAGTTCATTACAAAGCCATAATTTGATAACTCATATAGATATATTATATCCACAACACTCATATAGGAGAAGGGAGTTATTACAAAATAATTATTGTGGCTACATTGATTAGTGTGATAAATAAGCGTGAAAAAGTACAGAACAAGAGTTTTAGATGTAAGAAAATAGGAAGTACAAAGTGGGAGATTATTATAATGAGAGAAACTGCTCAGATAAGGACAGGAATCAGAAAAAAGAGAAAAATGCAGACATAAAAATTAGAATGTAGCTGCAAAATTAATAAACAATAGAGGAATATAAACAATCCTCTCGTTGTCAGTAACTTGCAATACTCAACAAAAAGGAGCCAGTCGATGCAAAAGCCAAAATCTCTGGACGTAAGACAAAAATGCAAACCTCACCTTAGCTGTGCAAATCAATACCTAACGACAAGAGTTAAAGTAACGCCAACAGTGGACAATATAAATGACATAGAGAAGCAATCGAACACATTCATTTACAGCTGCCCAATTTACGTAAAAAAAACACATAAACAAACAAACAAAGAAACAAATATATGCATATGATGTGGTAGATAAGCTATATTGATCGGTCAATATGCAGTCCTTTTCGCTTGAAAGTGACTTCATCTTGATCGAACTGCATATTGACTGCCTACACATTGAGAATAAGTAGTATAAGTATACATCAAAATCCATTATCTGATACCTATGATAATCTCCGATATATCTTTTTCAGTCTGGCCGCGATAAAAGTCAATCGCTTACATATCATAATGAAAGACAGGAATGTACAGTCTGAAAGCTGTAAAAATACAACTTCGATACAGAAATAAAGATGCGGGATATGAGAGCAGAAATGGTAGCAAGAATTGGACTACTGAATATGTGAACAATAATGGGAACAAAAGCATAAACACCATGATAGAGATTACAATTTTATACAAAAATCAATAAGAACTATCCCTAGAAACAGCATATATTCTATACAAGATGCATTCAATTCAATAACGAGCTCACATACTCAGATATTCTGCGTAATAACCTGTTAAAGTTATAACACAGCTCACACAGTACTATCATTTTTATTAATTTGGTCTCGGGGAAGAAGCTGGGGGCATGACATTGATATAGTTAACATTCTGATAAAACTGTGGCAAGACGACACCAGCAAGAATTATGTGCAAGAAGGGAATTCCAGAGGGCCGATGTTCCGTGAAGAAAGCATTAGCCTCAGTTCTTAGTGCGAGTCTAAGGTTATCGCACAATATAGATGATGGGTGGAAGATAGACAAATGACTCGTAAGTGCCTGGGTGGATGTGGCACGAGAACAGCCAATTCCGAAGGACAAAGGTCATTGTAGCAACAGTAGAACGGATAAAGAGAAGAGACAGCACCACTGTAGGTCAGAGATTAAAGTGTATTTGTGAGTGGTTTTATGCAACTCAGTCGCATTGTCTTTTTCTAGTTGCAGTCTATTATGTCTGTGTGCAGCAGATCTGGTGTTAATAAACAGTATTGGTGGTCATTAAGGGGGGGAGAGTGAGAGAGTGAGGGGGGAGTGAGAAAGAGGGAGAGAGAGATGTTGGAAAATATGTTTGTTAATAGATATCCCCCATCCATTTTGAAATATTGCAAGAGAGTGCGTTAAGGCGGAAGTTAACAAAGTTAGAGGGGTTGCCCTTCTAGAAAATGGGACACATTGTAGTGTATTTCCAAAGGTAGGGATATATCACGAGAGAGGGGGGGGGGCAAAGAGAGAGATTAAAGATATTAGTGACTATGGGGTCTAGTTCGAGGACGCATTATTTGAAAGAAGGGACATTATCAAAGCCTGTGGTTTTTCTGATTTCAAGCGACTAGAAAAACTTTCTCACTTAGCTACGGAAAGTGTGAGAGAAAGTTTGGAGTTACCTGTAAAGGTGATGGCGAATGTGAACGATTTCTTCACGTGACGACTGCTTACAGAACCATCATGTTGAGAAATGAGAACAAGTGAAATCTGCAAAGTTGATAAAAATTCCTTTAACAAGTTTGTTGGGCTGGTGGGCATGAAGTCAGAGTGATGCTCGGAAATTTTCACGTTTCCAATGTCTTACAGTTGGGGTACCTTTGTTCACCATAGTAAGGTGTGGTGGCCAGTCGTGATAAGGCATTGGTCCTACGATTGACAAGATACAGGGGCAGTTACGACATAACAATCGTTTTGAGATTAGTCAAATGGCTAAAGTTACTCTAAGAAGAAGCAAATTAAAATTGAGAGAGCTAAATTAGATACAGACATTGAAATAAAGGAATTAAACGACAGCCCTCCAAAGAAGTTCTTAAGAGTAGACGACTTGATAAGATACACCATAAGGAAAGGAAGGAGACAATTAGTAAAGACTACTACTACTACTACTACTACTACTACTACTACTACTACTACTACTACTACTACTACTACTACTACTAATACAGAAAATTCAGAAAATTATTAAAACTGAACTTAATGCTAAGGGTATTCTTAGCATTAAGTTAATAATAGATAGTAAGTATCCGCTAGCTATACCCGTTATATCCTACAGCTTGTCATGATAAACTAGAAGTTAAGTAAATTGAAGAACTGAACCCCTCCCCGGAAACAACTGACAGTGTTCAGAAGCCATCGCGCGCAAAGATCACAAACAGGACAGTTTCTGGTACAAGCAGAAATCTAATTGCAAAACATCAACAATAGATGTTAAACAATTCTTCGAAGCCAACAAAATGAAAGTGATAATTGCAATAAAGAAACAGGAAAAGAAAAAAAAAAGCATAATTTGTTGCTTTTTTTTTTTTCCTGATTAATTCTCATAGAAAAATCATACAATGTACGTAATTAGAGTCTTCATTAATTCAATTTTTATTTCTATTTATATAAGGAAACAATAAAGTAGAATTATTTACATTATATACATTGGACGGATATGCGTCCTCATCTTGTAGTGTTGTTAACACAACGTTTCGACTGATGTACTCTCCAGCCTTCATCAGGTGTCTTGGTGGTGTTATTATTATTTCAG
>JAOPUL010000002.1:32158503-32172127 GCA_027564515.1 Octopus rubescens | reverse complement strand
AATAAAGTGTCTTGCCCAAGGACACAACGCATCACCCGGTCAGGGAATCGAACTCACAACCTCACGACTGTGAATCCTATTCTCTAACCACTCAGCCACGCGCCTTATTATTCAGGTATAAATGTATATAAAAATAGCTATTCAGATAAAATCTTTTATTTTAGATAGTGTAAAATTTCAAGTATTATACAAATAAACACAGAGATAAAATGAAGAAAATAAACACCTACGTGTATTTTCGCGCGTGTGTGACAAAGTAAACGAGTACCTTAACCAAATATGTTCACGAATTTACCACCATAGTTATAGTAAGGCATTACATAAACATGATCACCATGCCTGCCCCTTCCGAAGATTTTTCTGAGCATTATTGTAGCTGGGTTAGGGGATTATTATCTCACGCCTCTTTTTCGGTTACACTCTTCCTTAGACTTAGTCATACTTCTGTTATGAGCTCTAGAGCTCTAGAGCTCTGGAGCCTAATCCGGTGTCTATGGCGTATAAGAGATTTAGATCAAGACAACTCCACCCTCCCACCACCACCAGAACGGGTCTCCGCTCCGTCACAGGTTTAATTTCACAACTACTACGAGAACTCATTTACAGTTGAGTAGACTAGAGCAACGTGAACTGGAGTGTTTTGTTCAAGAGCACATCGCACCCCCTTGTCTAGGAATCGAAACCACAATATTTTGATCTTGATGGCAACGCCATTACATCTAGGCCACTCACCTTCTCCGGTTACACTGTGGCAGTATATAAGTTTCTAGTGCGTCTAGAGACACAATCTAACAAACAATACAAATGTAAAAAATAAAATAATGCATCGTCTGATTTTACGTTCTTCAATGGTTTCAGTAGATTCGTCAATGAAACGGGTAAAGCTCAGACAACCCAGGAGGAGATGATCTCAATTTTCTTCATAATTACCCTGATTTAAGTTCGCTCTTTCTCTTCTGTGTTTTCTTCCGCTGGTCAGGATAGTTTTCTCTCCCCGTACATTGCCTATTCCCTATTTTCTCCCCTATCATTACAACATGATAGGATATTACTTAGCGTTAATGAGGATCCCGTTATCTTCTAAGCAATATGCAATTGTGTCCTTGAAAGAGGGGTTTCTGGGTTCTCCTTCTCTTTTTGTTTGCTACTTTTCTTGATGCTGTCAGTCAATTTCTTTCCAACACTACTTTTCTAAATCTTCGGAGCTGAAAGACTTGACCGTTTCTTTCACTATTTTCTAAGCTACAAGCAATAGTCTCCTTCAAAGAGAAGTTTCTATCCCCCCCCTCTCCTATTGTTATTGTCACTTTCTTTGATGTCATCAGTCAATTTCTTTCTAACAATACATTTCTAAATCTCCAGAGCAAAAAGCCTTGACATAACTCATACTTGCATATCTGTAGCAAATGACTTTCTGCCTTTCCACACTGGGTGTGAGGTCCAATTAATTGTCTCTCTCATCTCACGACAGGTACACTGTCGGCTTTGGTTTCTGATCTTCGTAGGTACCCCAAGACAAGCATGTCCATGTAAATAGCATATTCTGGCATGTGACGAACTCTGCAATTATTTACTGCCGGTATCTTTCCAAAAAGGCGATGAGAAACCAAGGATCAACAGCTGCACAAATATATTTGGGCTTAATCATTGCCTCCTTTGTCTGGTGTCTCCTCATCTAATTCAGCGACATACCTGTTTAGACATTCGATTCACCTCCTTCTTGATTTTAAAGGCCAAGCAAACCTTTGCATATGCTCTACAACACTCAATGTACAACATACATTATCTAATGCTTATTCGGCTTCTTTCTTTATGTCATGTACAAAGCAACTCCCTTTTCTTTTATTTATATATTTTTTCTTTTCTTTTTCAGAAGCAACCAAATGTGAATTTCATTTATGGTTTTTCTTCAATGAAATTCTCGGGAAAGGAACCACACATTTTTGAGGCATAACACTCTTTAAATATGTTTTCTTTTTCTTAGCTCACCCATATACAAAACTTTCCTCTGGCTCGCAATTTTGTCAAATAAATTGCTAACGTTGATATTACATTCGTTGTTGAAATTTTCATAATGGTAATCACCATTTGTGTCACTTAATGTTAAAAATGCATTGCTTTTCAAAGATATCCATTTATGAAATCGAAGTATTTTTTCTATGTAATTTTCAATGTCTTCTTATTTCTAATCATAACTATGTCCTTGCTTAATTGTCATAAATGCTTTTGTTTGGTTTTTCGTTAAAATTTGAATTGTTTCTATATAACATTTATAAATTTTCTTCAAAATTGTTAGAGATGGAGCAAACAGTGTTTACATAATTACTAAATTTTAAAATGTGCAAGACAAGTCTTGTGTTACCACCTGAACTTAATGGGTCGAATGTCTAAAATGTTTAACAGTCCCGTTATTAACTAAATGCAAAAAGGAAATAAATAAAATTCCTTTACTCTCAAGTAAAATCCTCTAACATACTCATAAACCCGGAGGTCTTTTACGCAATAATAATAGTAATAATAATAATAATAATAATAATAATAATAATAATAATAGTGTTTTCTTTATTGGCCACAAGGACCAAACACAAAACAAATAGGGAAAATATGACACAAGGAACAAGTTTGGCACAATATCGTATAGAAAATAAAAAAACAATAACAATTAACAACAAAATTAAACAATCAAAATTCCACAAAAAGAAGAGCTATTTAAGGGACAACCAATGAACCATACACATCCTTGTTGCCCCGACCTCACCAGGTGCCTCTCTCCTTCTCAAATCTTCCGGTTTACAAGCGAAAGTACAGGGTAGGTATATTAACACATGCCATCCTCGCAAAATTCACCCACCTTCCAACAAAGATACTGGGGGGAGGGGGCAGCACTTCTCTCACCACCCTCAGTTTTCTTTTCAAGGGAAACTTGAATAAGTCAATGAAGGCTTGGCTGAAGAGGGAGGTACTAGTCTTCAGTCCTTACAATCTCGTCCACCACACTACCTCCTTCGCCATAGCCACCTGACAGAGGAAAACTGCCTTTCTTTACCGGCCAAAAGAAGGCGGCGATGCGATTTTCACAATGGACTCGGCTAATAACCGGATCCGTCCTACACGTGTCAACAACTGTTCGACAAAGGTCCACAAGTTAACAACGCCCGGACGCTGGACGAGTGCATGCAGAACGATTTCGTCGCCCTGCGCACATCTCGGACAGGTCCGTCTGACTGCACTTCCCTGTATGTAGAGGTTGACTTGAACCAGCAGAGCTTCCAGGTAGCACTGCCAGGCTAGGGATTTCAGGAAAATATCCATAATTCTCGTAAGTCTTCCGAAAAAGACCAGCTAATTCATCCCCCTCAACGCTCAGAGTTTCTCCGAGGACGCTGAGGCTCTTGCCCACCACTAATCAATCCCTTATAAAACACCATTGTGGTACTTCCACCGACCGCATTGCCCGACAGGCAAAAGGATGTGAGCGCTTGACGACACTTCGGGTGCGAAGCGCCCTTACTCGATTTACACTTAATCCGTCGATGAGACGAACTGAGAAAAATCCCGTAGGCAAACGGTGATCACACCTGTTCACCGTTCAGAAAACGCTAGAGGTGGCGCAGCCTCAGTGCATGCCCACACATCATTAGCGACGGCATGCCCAGTATTCCACTCAGCGGCTGTTGACAGCAGATCGACTGTCTGAAGAGCGGAACATATCCCTCCCACAGAAAGCGGAGGAACAAGAGTCCAACTTTACTCGTCACGAAGCAGGGCAAGGGATGATGATCAGGTGGTAGTAGATGACGGAAGCGATGTACACATTCGCCACCTCCGGCCGACCCTCCAGAGACAGCTTCCTCTCTGCCCATTTCTGGGTGAGACTGGTCACTCTGCTCGTCATCTCTCCCCAGTTCTTGACTACCTTGAGGTCTAGACCGAGCCAGACTCTGAGCAATTTAATCGGTCCTTCTATCCAGCGCCCCACAACGCTTTCGGTTAGCATGGACCTGCCTCTCAAGGAGTCGAGCTGCACATCCACCGACTTGTCCTGATTAATCTTTGCTCTTGTCACCGCTTTGTAGTCCCTTAGAATATTGCTGATCACTGATTTCCGGATTGTCAGTCACTATTACGGTGACGTCGTCCGCATTAGCCGACACGAATCCTGCACGTCCTAGTTCACGCGGGAAGCCCCTCGAAATATCCAATTTCCTTAGGAATGGCGTGACAGCCAGCACGTACAGAAGGGGCAATATTGTGTATCCTTGACGGTCCAAACGAGCGACGCTAAACGATTCCGATAGGTGGCCATATACTTTGACCACCGAACAGATGTCGCTGTACATTGCAGCGATCTAGCCTCTGAAAATTGGGCTGAAACCGGCCGCCGCGAGGAAAGCGGACCCCATCCCTCATCCACCATGGGCTCCGTACCGTTCGGCGAAGAACCACTGAAATTCCGTACACATCTACATGGATATCCTGTATCTTGCACCCGTCCCGCTCCGTCAAAGACCGAATTGAGGCTCTGTTGCCCCATCGCACCTCTACAGCCTTCGAGCTTGGCAGAGAAGAATTGATCAAGAACCAATCTTGACACCAGCACGTCAGTCGGTATGCCTCTCCTATGCGCCTCTTCTACCTTCCTAACTAGGTATCCCTCTATCCTAGATTCCCCTAAAGCTATTTCATTTCTAAACCCTACCGTGTCTAGTCCTTTTCAGGGCTATCCACCATCGGTTGTTAACGATTCCATCCGACAACCTCCGATGGACTAACTTGCTAACCCGGTTTCCGAATGCTTGACGCACCGGGAAAGACCTGTTCAACTTCCAGTACTCGAGGCTCTGCTTATGGATCTTATCTAGGTCAACAATGCAGATCACAAACTGTGGTCTGTGTAGTATGTGTTGAATTGTGGACAAGCTATGCTACTTCTATCTACTGGCCTACAGAATATTCTAACTAGATACAACCAGGAAAACTTACTGCTGCTTGACCATATCCACATTGGCGCATTCGGGAAATCCAGTTGCTACCTGTCTGCCAGTTGAGCAGGTTTGTGAGGCTTTTACACTCCTATCGGATAGCCCCACCCTATACAGGCGTGCGGCCAAGATGGCATTCCAATCGCCCACTAGAGCTAAAGAAAACCTTTAAACGTCTGATAAAATATGGCTGCCCGCCCCAGTTGGGGCGTACACAGCGACAAGACTGAAAACACCATATTCGCTATTGCACACATCCAGGACCACCAACTTACCCTCCGGGTCCAGGAAGATCGTCCGTACTTCAAGACTCAGGGCATTCCTAAACAGCACTGCTACCCAGCCTCCTATTCAAGGTCGATTACCGGGTACATAGATTTTAAAATCATCCAAAATGGGATCTAGATAAATGTCTCGAAAATCCTGGTTTCATTGACGGCCGTCACATCCATAGCTAATGACCTGAGGACAATGAGCAAGCGACACAGTGACCCCAGTGACCCCAATCCACAGTGACCCCAATCCAAGAACACTTATACAGCCTACTCTACTCTTCACCATGCCGACCAGAACGAGTTGCGAGAAAGAAAAGCAGCGGGGTTACTTACCCAGGTGGTGCTGTTGGCGGGTGGGTGGCCCGGCCTCCGTATCTCGTTGGGGTTTCTCTGGGAAATCTTTTACAGGGATTTTGGAAGGTCTTGTATTAGGGTTCTCATGTCGAAGACCTCGCTAATGTTTTTATAAGTTGTTAGCGACATACGCACTAACAAGAGCTCTTCCGGCACTTTAAGAGTCCTGGTGTCGTGAATTGCTCTCCCTCTCTCAATCTCTTTACTTTGAGCTATGAGAACAATCACATCTTTGTTGGCTCTCCTAACTAGCACCAAATTGGGAGTCTGTGTCATTATTAATTCTTCTGAAAGCTTTCTTTTTGGAGCCGGGTGGGGTCGTGATTGTGTTAGTTGTGCTGGTGATAGTAGCTTTTGTTGTGTTCGTTGTCAAGTAGCTAGTGGAGCTGGTGTTGTTGTCTCTATGACTGTATTTGTGCGACCATTTTCTGTGTTGTCCGATGTGTGTGTTGGTTTGAGCCTGGAGGGTTTCCTCAGATGCCTGCTTTTTAATTTTTTAAGCTTTTGTGGTACCTTCTTATCTTCGCTTCGAGTTGCGTAGGGACGAAGGTTTGTGTGTGTTCTCCTTCCCCGATGAGGGTGGGTGGGTGTTTGTGTAGGTGTCTATGTGTGAGTTTGTGTTTGAGAGAGGGGCAGGTACAGAGCTAGGTTGAGGTAAGCCCTGGGTGGTCCTCGCTGTTGATGTTCTTGTCATTTTTAGTGGTAACGGTGCTCTTAAGGCTGTTGTTACTGCTGATACTGCCCCTTTACCTGCTGCTTCCGGTCCTACCTCCTCAGATGGAGCCAACGCTGTGGTTGTTCCTTGAGATACTGTTGTTGCTTTACTCGGTTTTCCTTCATGTACATGATGATGATGTTGTTGTGGCAATGGCTGTGATATCGGCTGTGGGTCCCTGTTCTCTCTTGTTTTTGTTTTGTGAACAGAACGCATGTAGATGATCTGTCATGCCACAGACATGGCATCTCATTCGTCTGCCCTCCACACTCAGTCTCAACTCAGTTCCATTCGGCAGGCAGATCAGGTCTGGTATCATCTCCAGCTGGTCTGGATTTACATGGAGCAGCCCCTCCAGTAAGATCCTTGTCCAGTTCTTCCTTAATCTCTTGACCTTCAAGAGAGTGTTGTTATCATTCACTATCACACAAGCGAGTATCCACCACAAATCTAGTTCTTGTCGCACTCCCTAAATACTAATCTTTCAAACCCTACTAAAAGTAGAGAAGAGCATGAATTCTTCTCTTTGACGGGCGGCTACCGAGTGCTGAATTGCCAGGTCCTCAGTCTTAAATAATAATTCAACACCGCCGAACTGCTTTCCTTTCGATACATGACCGATGTTCTGCCATATATCTTTCGATTTGCACGTTCGCTGCCGTTTCGTGCCGTTTCGATTTACGGATAATACAGCAGTAAATAATTTTGCTGGCTATAGCTGCAGACGATTCAGGTGGTAGGGACAGCTCTGCCCTCCATCCCTTGATTTTTCTAAATTTAGCCGCAGTCGCCAATTTAGAGGCTTTGTGCTCTAGAGAGAGGGCGGTTTTTGTGGCGGCGACGCCCGCAGGGGAAGTCTTAGTATTGTTGTTGTTGGTGAAGTTGTAGTCACTTCCACTTTTGCTACTATCACTACTACTGCCGCATCCATTTCGCTTCGACTACTAACGTTACTCTTGCCACCACCACTAGAATTGCTGTCAGCGCTGCTGTTACTGCTGCTGCTATTGTCCTTACCTCTGCCGTTCATGCTGCTGCCGCTGCCACTACTGCCATTGCCGCTGTCGATGCTGCCACTGTTACTGCTGCTATTGTATTGTTATCGTCCTTACTGTTTTTGCTGTTGCTACCTCTACCATCTATCTCTGGTACACGGGGTGGACTTTGAACTATTTCCATCTCTTTTGACTCACCGCCCCCACCCTTCTCCTGCATTATTTTTTGTAAGATGGAAGGGGAAGGAAGTCTTTAGCTGCAAGAAAACTGGTGGGAGGAGATGTTTCTTTTTTCAATTCTTTCAAGCTGGACGCCGACATCTTGATTAATATTTTGGTTTTAAACGCCAACCGTGCGTTTTTCTAAGGGTGGGGCACAATATTGCCCTCTGTGGGGTAAACCAACCACAGAAGAAACAGCAACAAGTTCCTGGTGTATTTAGCCACAAATTGGAACAGAATTCCGCACAAAAAACAGCACCAAACTGGTGTAAACAAATGGTTTAAGAGGGGACTTAATCACAGCGTTTTAAAATACATGTCTCGATGCCTTCAAAAATGTAATGGATTCTCTTATGATAAATAACCATAGATTTCTCCACCTTACTGTTGTAATCTAATGTCTGACTGTTATAATCGTACGTTCCGTATAGCAGTATACTTAGTTATACAAGTAAGAAAATACGACTATCTATGACTGATGTCGCCGACTTCTGTCTCCACTCGACTTCCTACGTCACCGTCTTATAACCCTGGCACATACCAACTCGTCACGTGGGAGAAGTGTTCCATTATTATTATCCCCATAATATCTCCCCTAATCCCCCCCCCACAGGAGTGTAATGTTATTTCTTTTATTAACAATAATTTTTATATCACCCCACTTTTCCTTTTTGAGTATTTTTTAATTCCTTTCTTTTCAGATACAAATTTAATTTTTTTTTCTTTTTGGTATTCACTTCCAGGAACTCTGTACATTTTCTTTATCCTTTGCTTGTGTGTCTGGGTTCAATTCTTTGTGGTTGGGTTGGTAGTTGAAAAGTATCAAAAAACCATTCCATTGATTCTTCCATTCTCTTGATTTCACTCTCGACGAATCCTTTTTTAGTTGACTTATGTGTCTCTTGCATACCCATTTTCTTCCTTTTACCAAGTATAGCATTTT
Source organism: Octopus rubescens (assembly GCA_027564515.1). NCBI lineage: Eukaryota > Metazoa > Mollusca > Cephalopoda > Octopoda > Octopodidae > Octopus > Octopus rubescens. The sequence continues at coordinate 32,163,641 of JAOPUL010000002.1, read as the reverse complement.
TCCTATGCGTTTGGTAATCACGCCGTCTTCCCAACTTTGTTTTCCGTTCTTATATGCCCTAACAAATACCTTTTCATCGATTTTGAAATATCTTGCTGTATTATCTGTTGCATTTTTTTCTTTTCTTACCAGATAGCAATTTGTGGAAGACTGATTTCATTTTCGTCGCAAACATCAACTCCGCTGGTGACATAACTGCTGGTGTGTTTGGATTTGGTGTCACCCGACATATTCTTAAAAATTTTTGTACAGCTATTTCATCCGTGCCTTCCTTGTTTGACTTTCCTAAAGCTCTCTTGAGCGTATTGACAAAGTGTCCTGCTTGTCCGTTAGATCTGGCATGGTATGGCGCAGTAGTTATATCTTATAGCCTTTTTGCTCAAAGTGTAGGTGCAGAAGCACTGCACCTACACCGTAATCACTCGCATCTGTAGCCAATATAATTCCCAGTTTCGCATCAAAATGCGCTAACGAATAGTTCGATGTCAAAATGTTTCTTAATTCGTTAAATGCCTTCTGACATTTATCAGTCCAGCACTATTTTGTACTTTTCTTCAACAAATTATTTAGCGGGGCTCTAACATTGTTTATATTGGGAATATAAATTTAGTAGTAATTTACTAATCCGAAAAATGCTTGTAGCATAGTCACATTATTTAGCGTGAGCATATTTTTTTTTATTGCAGTTGCTCTGGATGGATCGGTTTCCGTCTGTTTGTATCTATTCTCTGCGCCAAATATGTAATTTTCTCCAGAAAAAACTCGTGTTTTTCTTCACTTAAAATTCTCTTATCTTTTCGAATACCCTTTCTACTTATTCTACATGTTGTTCGTGATATTCGCTTTTTATTAGGATATCGTCTAAATTGGCGATAGCAAAATCACAATTCGCCAACATTGTGTCCATTACTTGTTGAAATACGGCAGGAGCCTCTTTTACACCGAAGGGAAACCGCTTAAATTTAAATAAGCCACGGTGTGTATTAATGGCTATTAAGTGTGAGCTTTCCTCTACTTCGATGTGTAAGTATGCCTTCGAGAGGTCTAATCTTGAGAAGAATTTCTCTCTATTCATTTTGCAAACACTATTATTACCGTTTTCCTTTGATCACGAAGTGTCACATTACACACACATTCACCTACAAAATACAATCTGTCACCCGTAACACCGTGTGGTACTTTTGTAGATTTACTTAATCTTGGCTTACCGATATATTTCCAATTTTCTTCATTCACAATGGTAAGATCACTCCCATTGTCTAATTGCATTTTTACTCTTATATTTTCAAATTTCATCTTTACGAATTTCATCTGTCACATTACCATTTTCTTTAAATGACATCTTGTTTCCCCTTTATTCCTTGTTTCAACATTTAGTCATGTTGGTTTTACAGTGCGATTCTATAACGGAAACGTTTCACATTGTTAAATGGGCAGTTTTTTTTATCTCAGGTGTTGACCTCCACATTCAAAACGTGTTATATTTCCTGACTTCTATTCTTCCTGTCTTGTATTTTCCAACACACATATTTTACTTGGGAGAAATCTTTATGTTCAATTTTCTCCGTGTCGTGCCTTAGATTTACTATCCTTTCACACGCTTCTGACACTTGTTGTAAGGTTACCGCTTCGTTTTGTTCCAGCTTAGCGAGAATTCCGGTTCTTAATTCTGCGTATTTTTCTGCTGTTAGTCCCTGAATAAATATCAGGCAATTGAACAAGTCTGGCGTTATGTCGTCCAGTTTGAACCTATTACATTCTCTGTTTACTCTACCAGCATATGTGATGTAGACCTCCTCGTAGTTCTTTTCTAGATTCAAGTATTTCTAGCGAGTATTGAACAACGAGCTTTTCTCCTTAAAACTTTTTAAAATGTATGCCTATTGTATTTTTTAAATTTATGTCAGGTGTTTTTCGGAAGTACGTAATTGTTGTAACGCTCATGTTCTCCTGCTGCCAGTTTTCTTACGATTAGACGCGTTTTCATGCCATCGTCCAAATCTTTGCACTCATTATTGAATATATGTTCGTATCTTCTATAATTGCCTCGAAAGTAACACCTTCGTTTGGTTCATACTTGAATTCCGTTATTCAGTTTGCAACATAATCTGGCGAGAACACCTTTTCATAATTTTCGGACGACATTAATTGCACTATCTGTTGCTGCAATAGTAAATATTGTTGTTCTTGTTCCTGCAGTTGTTGTTGTTGCTGTTAATGCAATTGGATATACTGGTCAACAATTCTTTCATAATTTTACGATTTTACATACCGTAAAATTCGTATAAAACTTTTTGTGAGTTTCATAACACCTTGTGAGTTTGTTTAATCCTCGTGAGTTGTTAATACCTCGTTTCCACTGTTGTAATCTAATCTAGGACTGATAGAATCGTCCGTCCCGTATAGCAGTATACTTAGTTATACAAGTATGAACACGAATATCTATGACCAACGTCGCCGACCTCTGTCTCTCCCTGACTTCCTACAACACCGTCTTTATAACCCTAAGCAATACCAACTCGTCAAGTAGGAGGGGTGTTCCATTATTATTATCCCCATAACAGTTATGAGCACACTCGTCTAAATGAAGGAGTATACTCCGATGACAAAACATCAGATATTCTTGTTCGAATCTGCCGGAATATATTGAGAGAATATATGAGTTATTATTTTCTGGTGTTTTTGATCACTTGTCTTTAGACAGGAAACGGGTAATTCTGATCCATCGTCGTATGTAGGTCCCAGAACGTGTATAATTATTATAGCATTTTTTCGTTGGGTGTTTGTTTTTGTATTTATGAGAATGAAGGAGTTTCATTTTATTTAAACAGTTAACTGTTGTACTACGAATGTTTATTCATATTTCATTTCCATCGTCTCTGATTTAAGAAAACAATTATTCCTTATTTCTTTTATTCCTAATTAATATCACGTTTATTTGAACAAGAAGAAACGCTAGATCGTCAAAAAAATTGCTTTACAGTATTTGTTTATATTCTGATTTCAAATTCTGCCGAGGTTAACTTTACCTTTCTCCCTTTCAGGGTCAATGAAATAAGGTCATTCAAGTGCCATGTGCGGGATTCGATGGTTTCGACTAACCACTAACTATCTAGTGTACTCGATCAAACTCTCGTAGAAACTTTCCTATATACTTGAAAATATAACCTGTATAAAATTCTCTTTTACTATTTTACTAGGACCAGCTTGGTGGTTGTCGAAATGTTGGAACACCAATCATGCAATCGGTACAGATTTTAACGTACTAAAACATTTGGTTCTCCAATGACAAAAAACAACAGCAAATAGATATTCATGCTCGGATCTGCCAGACTGTATTAGAATAATAGATACATTATTATTTTGTGATGTTTTGGGCCAGTTGTTTGGTAAATTAAAGAGTTCGGTATTACTGTTCACAGTTGCATTTTTTAATATGATGTTAGGTCGTCTGGAATCACAGAGAATAGACTATCCACGCGAGAAGCATTCTTCCTAACTATATACTACATACCATATACATTAATTTACAATTCATACATAGGTTTTGAAGCACATATTTTGCACTCTTCCCACTGATGCACCCCGAAGCCCATACATCTTATATATAATTATCTGCTGTTTTACCCGTAGTGATATTAGTTTCTTGGAAACTATTGTGAGGCCTATTATCCAGTTCACTTTTAGAAATGATATATACTACCATCTATGAAGGAAATTAGAAGTCGAAAATGAAATAAATAAGAAATAATATTTGAAATCAACGACAAAGTCTAGAAATTAAAATTAAAATTTTAAAAAATGACATAAAAACATAGAAATACACAAATAGCTAAAGGTTGATTTGATGATCTAAGCAAAACTAACATTAATTTTTATAACGAATATATTGTTAATAGTGATACCTCAAGTATTGGTCTGTAGGTGAAACTAAATATCCAATAGAATATACCATATTGTTGCTCGTAATAATATTAGTATGATTATATTAAAAGAATTTGTTGGTGAAAATATATTCAGATAGACTCTGTGTGGTGTAGAGGAACCGATCTGCGTAAAGCCTATTTTTTTTACATACTTTCGTGTTTTATCCGTGCTATGGAGTATCTTCCTGCCATTCCATATCAATGGCAGGCTCACATTAACGCCACAACATGTAATAAAATAAAGATAATTACCATTTAATTTTAGAGTTTTTTAAAAAATATATGAATGTTATACGTTTTTGATAGTAGAAAACTATAGTCACTAACTTCAGCTTTATAGAAGTAACAAAAGAAATGCTTCAAATCTATTTTATTATATATAGCTTTCTATGTTATCCAATCTTAAAGCAAGTCTACACTATTTAACATCTGATAATCTTTTATAAAGCGAAGATAACTGTATAGATGTGTTAGTATTCTTTTTAGTTGATCGCACTCTAGTTGTTATTCTCTTAAATTGTATATATTACCTTTATTTTCAATTGTGAAATATAAAATGAAGCGAATATTGATATTTCCTTTGAAAACGTTTGACTAGATCACTATCAAAATTCTTTTAAGTTTTGTGAGATTTTGAATGGTTTCAGGTGATGGCATTATTGAAAATGAAGAGAAAAAGTTCAGACAAATATTTGGTATGAAATGTTGGAGATACGGGTATTATTATTTTTACATTTTTTGAAGAAAGTCAAAAGACAAACATCAATATATTTGGGTGTCCATGTTTGTCGTTATTCTATTTTTTCGCTGATGTTTTATTGTATTGTTAATGATTGATGCCATGTTTTGAAAGGGATGTGTTTCCGTTAAGAGATGGCAGTTTGCATATGGAAGAACTACTTCAGTGTTAGTAACTTTCTACTCAAAGTTATGAAATTATATTATATGTACATTTATATCCATACAACACAGACTAGATATCTTTAACGGAAATTGTTTTCTATGATTTATGCTTTCACTATATAAAATAACATAATATTATATGATATATTTATTCCATTCACGTGTTCATATATGTATGAAATATTCGTGTATAATTCTATAAAATGAATGTAACACGCTTCAAAAGCATTTTTTAAAGAAAACCGTTCTCTCTGAAAACAAGGTGATGGAGTTTTTCAGAAATATACTCACACACACACACACACACAC
>JAOPUL010000002.1:31632774-31643359 GCA_027564515.1 Octopus rubescens | reverse complement strand
CAGAACGTAAAGCCGGAAAAATTGCCGCTAAGCATTTCTCCCGGCGCGATAACGACTCTGCCAGTTCGCCGCCTTACAGTATGAACAAATATTAAAAACAGTTCTGTTGAATGAACGATTCTGCCAATAAATTACAGTACGATACTGTTAAGACAGTTAAAGCCAGTTAAGTTGAATGAAGGATTCTACCAGTAGTATAGAATATGATACAATATAATGACGGTTCCGTTGAAAGGATGCTTCTGAAAATATTATACAGTATGATGCAATTTTTAAGACGTTTCTGTTGAATGAACAATTCTGCCAATATTATAGAGTATGATGCAAAATAAGATCGGTTACGTTGAATGGACCATTCCGCCAATATTGTACAGTATGATGCGATATAAAGACAGTTCTATTACATGAACGATTCTGCCAATATTATACGGTATGATACAACGTAAAGACAGTTAAGATGAATGAACGATTCTGCCAGTATTATACAGTACGAAACAATATAAACTCAGTTAAATTGAATGAACGATTCTGGAACGAGTATGATGATACAAAATAAAGTTCATTCCGTTGAATGAACGATTCTGGCAATATTATAGAGAATGATAAAATATAAAGGCACTTAGTTTGAATGATTGATCTGCAAATATTATGAATTATGATACAACATAAAGAGAAATAAGCTGAATAAACGATTCCGCCAATTTTATAAAGTATTATATAATATGAAGACATTTCAGTTGAATCATCGCTTCTGCATATATTATAATGATACAATATAAAGACCGTTCCGTTGAATAGACGATTCTGCCACTATTACAAATTATTATACAATATATAGATAGATCTCTTTAATGGACGATTCTGCCAATATTATACTGTATGTTACATTATAAACACAGTTCTGGTGAATGAAAGATTCTGCCAATATTATACAGTATGATACAATATGAAGGTCGTTCCGTTGAATGAACAATTCTGCCATTATTATATACTGTGATACAATATAAAGACAGTTCTATTGAATAGACGATTCTGCCAATATAGTTTGATAAAGCATAAAGACATTTCCATTAAATAGAAGAATCTTCCAGAATTATACACTGCGATATAATATAACGAAGGTACCGTTGAATGAAAGATTCTGCTAATACTCTAAAGAATGATACAATAAAAAGACATTTCTGTTGATTGGACGATTTTGCCAATATTATACTGTATGAGTATGAATATAAAGACACTTGAGTTGAATGAACGAATCTGCCAATATTTTAAAGTATGATACTATGTAAAGACAGTGCCGTCAAATGAACGTTTCTGCCAATATTATAGATTATAAAACAATATGAAGACAGTTACGTTGAAGAACAATTCTGTCAATATTATACAGTATGATACAATATAATGACACTTGAATGAGCGATACTGCCAATATTATACAGTATTTTACAATATAAAGAGAGTTCGTTTGAATGAACTATTCTACCAATATTATAATGTATAATACAATATAAAGACAGTTCCGTTGAATAAACGATTCTGCCAATATTATAGATTATGTCACAATATGAAAACAGTTCCGTTGAATAAACGATTCTCCCAATATTGTAGAATATGGTACAATATAAAGACAGTTCTGTTGAATGAACAAATCTGCCAATATTATAAAGTATGTACAATATAAAGTAAGTTCCGTTGAATAAACGAATCTTGCAATACTATACAGTATAATACAATATAAAAACCGTTACGTTGAATGAACGATTCTGCCTATATTATACATTATGATACAATATAAAGACAGTTCTGTTGAATGAACGATTCTCATAATATTATAGAGTACGATGCAATATAAAATCAATTCTGTTGAATGAACGATTCTGACAATAATATAGATTATGATGCAATATAAAGACAGTTCCTTTGAATAAACGATTCTGCCAATATTATACAGTATGATATAATATAAAATCTCTTCCGTTAAATGAACGATCTGAAGACAGTTCCGTTGATAAAACGAATCTGCCAGTATTATACAGCGTGATAAAATATAAAGACAGTTCCCTTATTATAACGAATCTGACAGTAATATACTGTATGAGACAATATAAAATCTCTTCAGGTGATTGAACGAACCTACCAATATTATAGATTATGAAACAATATATGGACAGTTCTGTTGAATGAACGATTCTGCCAATATTATACAATAAGATACAGTAAGATTTCTGTTTCGTTGAGTGAACTATTCTGCCAATATTATAAAGTAAGTTACAATCTAAAGATAGTTGCGTTGAATGAAAGATTCTGTCAATATTGTACTGTATGATACAATATAAAGGCTGTTTGGTTGAATTAACGATTCGGCCAATATTATAGATTATGATACAATATAAAGACAGTTCCATTGAATGAACATTTTTGCTAGTAGTATAGAGTATGATACAATAGAAGGATGGTTATGTTCAATGAACGATTCTACCAATATTATACGGTATGATATAATATAAAGACTGTTCTGTTGAATATTATACACTAGGATACCATATAAAGACGGTTCCGTTGAATAAACGATTCTGCCAATATTATATGTATAATAAAATATAAAGTCGGTTCCGTTGAATAAACGAATCTGCCAGTTTTATACAGTGTGACACAATATAAAGACAGTTCCGTTGAATCAACTATTCTGCCAATAATATAAAGTATGATGCAATATAAAGACTGTTCCGTTGAATGAACGATTCTACAATATTATCGATTGTGATACATTCTAAAGACAGTTACGTTGATTTAACGATTCTGCCAATATTGTACAGTATCATACAATATGAAGGCAGTTTTGTTGAATGAACGATCTGCCAGTATTATACCGTTACCCTTACTTATGGGGAAAGACCTAAGTAAATAAAAATAACATCACGATATAATATATAGACATTTTTGTTGAATTAACTATTCTGTCAATACTATACAGTATGATACAATATAAAGACAATTCCGTTGAATGAACGATTCTGCCAATATTCTACACTATGATACAATATAAGGACAGTTCCGTTGAATAAACGATTCTGCCAGTATACTACATTATGGTACCTTAACAAAACCAAGATTGAATGAAACCTGACTGGATCAATTGGTTGAATAGGCTTCGTGTAAGAAAGAAACTCGATTCGAATCTTCGTTTATTAAATAATATTTATTTTGTCCAACAATACAAGAGGATTATCATCATGCAATTATCGTCTTCAAACGGAATGTGTTTTAGGAGCTGCCTTTCCGTCTCCATGTGTCGAAGCTTCACATATGGTGGAGAGAGAGAGGAGATGAAGCGAATTCGTCTGTCCCTTCAAGTGTAAGTCGGCAACTGTCTTTAGAGCTGCTAGGACTGAAATTCCGCGCTCGCGTCCCTGTCACTACGCATGCTCGTCTAGTAAGCAAAGGGAGACTACCGGTAGAGCCATACTACATGACTCCCCTCTTAGGCCATAGGCTGATACAAAACATATACTGCAGTATGGCGACGATCGTGGCTGACCTCAACATGGGCGAAGAAACAACAAGGCATGAAGCAAAATAAACATGTAACACAGGTTAAACAATTGAAGTTGTGAAACATGTTACCCTTGAAAATTGAATCGTGAAAAAATGCAAAAATGAAAGCAGTTTACGGGCTCTGTAGTGCGCGAGCTTGACTTAAGTATATACAAAATGTGCATTTCTGGACAGCCAAGGGTGTAAATTTACCAGAGTGTGCACTATTTAGAAGATGAAAAATGTTCAAAAGTGTGCAAGAACGGAAGTATTCAGGTGGATAGTTGTGATGAAATGCCGAGAAAAATTATACATATCAGGAGAGAGAATCATAGAAGTGCCATTAGAGTGAGTCTGAATGCTAGCGGTTCGCGTGCGAATTGAGCCTGCCTCTGAGTACGCGCGAAGGAGGTGAAAAGAGCTACTAGAGTGCCTTCTCATTCCTTGATATGTGTAAAATGTTTCGGGCAGAAGTGTGCATGCAGTGTGGTGTGCTTCAGTAGAAGTGCAAAGAAGAAATGAGTCTGGCGTTGCGGTCGTTTGTGCGCTTGTTCTGGTCGAGCAAGACCGACAAGAGCGTGGAATGCTGGCGCGTTGATCAAGACAAGCGATCAATTCTGTACATACGTGACCAATCGTGGGTTTTACAGAGCGAGTTGTGTCTGTGAACAAGGGTGCGAAGAACGTGCGGTGGCACAGACATCTTAAAAGAAAACAGATAAGACAAAGTTATTGAAGTGCGTGTGTGTAACTGGGTGCAAGCAAATGTGTATGAACGCTGATTAGTGCAGCTACAATTGACCCATCTGCGAAACATTCACAAGAAAACATGTAGCGGAATAAAAAAAAATCATGCAAAGAAAAGTGAACAATGTGTTGTGTGCACCGGAGACAATCTCTCCGTGGCGGAATGAGTCCCCGCTGGAAGGAAACTGCAACATAAATTCTGTTGTGTTGTTTGTTTGTATTTTTTCTTACGCGCTAACATGTAAACCAATGAAAGTCTGCAGAGCAGAAAGCATAGTCAATTGTACGAAAAATGGCATTTAAACATTAGGAATGACAACTTGGCTGGAAGGAGTTTCCTGAAATGCAAACTGACAGAGGGTTGAAAATGCCAGTTCTGAGTGTATGCGAATAGGTATAGAACATGCAGCAGAAACATTGTCTAATCTGATCAGCCTATCTTTGTTCACTCACACCCTTCAGCTCTTCATATTGATAATACTTTTCCAGAGCTCTAATAACCTTTTCTTATAGCCTCTTTTCTCTGGATCACTCCAAATATAACATTCAAACAACAATTTATTGTTTTCCTTCATCCATTTTAATCTCCTTCACTCCTGAGTTTCAGGAGGAGCTTGATCATGACTGGACCTGGGCTGCTGTTCCACTGGACACCTGTTGGATGTGATTCCTTCACTAAAAGCTTCAGCCTCGTTGACATCATTAGGATTACTTCTCATTATTAACATTTCTCTCATAATTGAGATATTTGTTTTAAGGTTACCACTGACCAGTAGTTATAACGTGTTACTATCACTAGACAGGTTGTCAGCCAAGGCTTCTGAGAAGCCTGTCTGCCCATATTTAAGCTGGTTATCATGCACTGGTCACCTCCTCCAGTATTTATCCTTGTATTACTTAAAGACATATAGTTGGATGGCCGTTGACTCTATTGAGATCATCCACCCTTTAACAGGTTTTGTTTTCATCCTGCAGTGTGTCCAACAAACCCACCCTCCTTATAAGGCAAGCGCTTGGTAGGGTTACCGGTTAGGTCACCGACAGCTTGACTATGAATCAGGTTGTACTGGATTACATCTTACCAATGGCACAAAAAGTTATTATTATTATTATTATTATTATTATTCAGTAGTTCTATTTTTATTGTGTTCTTTGGGCGTGTGCTGTTATTTGTTTCATTGTTGTTATTTTTACTGTACAAAAAGTGCTCAGGATGTGTGCGGTGCCTAGCAGTGCTATTTTCTGTCATCATCATCATCCTCATCATCATCATTTAGCATCCATTTTCCATGCTGGCATGGGTTAGATGGTTTGACTAAAGACTGGCAAGCTGGGGAACTGCACTGGACACCAGTCCGTTTTGGCATGGTTTCTACGGCTGGATGCCCTTCCTAACACCAACCACTCCAGAGAGTGTACCGTGTGCTTTTAAAGTGTCACCGGCACGAGTGTTAGGAGATAACTGATCCTTGGGATATGCCACAAGTGATAGTGTGGGTCATTGAAAGCTCCACTAGTACATGCTGCAATGGTATGTTCTGAAAGGAGGTTTCTTATCCAAAAGATGAGAGGTGGCTTGAACCCCCATCAGTGGAAGGCTTATATATAGATAGGGGATTTACATGCCAGACGGTAAAGTGCTTTGCTTATGTCAAGTGTATTGAAATTGTTTTGGCCAAATTTATCAAGAGCAAAAGCTGATTGTGACTTAAGTAGAAAAGATCTGGCTTGACAGATGTTTAAGAAAGAGAGAGGAGAAGGTGATTATTAATATGTCTCCATCACTTTTGAATTGTTGCAAGTGAGAGTAATAAGTCATTAGGTAGGGTCTGAAAGATTACTCTTCTAGGGAATGGAATCCACTGTTCCAAAGATCAGGATAGATACCAGTAGAGAGAGATTAAAGAGATAAGGGGCTATCTTTGAGTTGCATTGTTTGAGGGTAATGGAAAGGATTCTGTCCAAGCAGTTGGCCTTGTTGGTTTGAAGTGGCCAGAGCTACTTTTGCATTTGACATGTATGTATAATTGGTGGTATTCTGGTATGCTTGTGGGTGTGGATATGAGGAATTTTGAAGGAGTTTTGCCTTGTGTGGAGTTGAATTCGAATGTGTAGGATTTTCTCAGCAGGAGAACTGTTTAAGAATTGGAAGAGGTTGCCAGTTGCATGAAGCACAAAGGCATATTTAGCATTTTACTAAGGGGTTTTGTTGGAGTTGCAGTCGTGTGTTTCTAGTAGGGAATCTTTTATCTTATACTTGTTTCAGTCATTAGACTGCGGCCATGCTGGGGCACTGCCATGAAGAATTTTTAGTCAAAGGAATCGATCCCTGCACTTTTAAGTCCGGTACTTATTCTATTTGTCTCTTTTGCCAAACCACTAAGCTACATGGATGTAAACACACCAACACCGGTTGTCAAGCAGTGGTGGGGACAAACACAAAGACACATATAGACATATATATATACACAGCGGGTTTCAGGCCGTTTCCATCTACCAAATCCACTTACAAAGCTTTGGTTGGCCCAAGGCTATAGTAGAAGACACTTGCCTAAGGTGCCATGTAATGGGATTGAACCCAGAACTATGTGGTTGGGGAACAAGCTTCTAACCACACAACCATGCTTTTTTTTTTTTGCAAGTTATATAGGCCATGTACTGCAACAGTGAATCTACAAATGAACCAATTAAGGGAGTTGGGTTATGTTTTCAGTTGTGTGAGGGATGTGGAGGGGTATGTCTAACAGGTCAGTTTTAGTTACCTACTGGCGAAGTGGTAGAGTCATTAGAGCATTAGATAGAATGCTTTGCTCTCTTGTTCTGGCTTTCTGTGCTCTGAGTTCAAATCTTGCCATGTTCAGCTTCATCTTCTCTTCAGAGTCAATAAAGTACCAGTTAAGTACCGAGGTTAATTTCTCTCCTCTCCTCTTCTATCTTTCTCTCAATCAGCAATGTGGAGCAACTACGAAAGAAAAGTTCTCACAGTGCCCCCACCACCACCACCACCACTAATCTCTTCATCACCACTCTGTGGACAGACATTAGCAGTTACCTGCTTAGCTGCTCTCTGATGTGTCACATTTGCTGCCATAAATAATTAGTGTAGAAATTGTAGAACTCTGACCAGTCAGCTGAAGTGCCAGTGGCTCTGGTGAATGTGTGTGTGTGTATGAACGGAGCAGTTAATACATGAAGGTGTAGTGAGTAATTGGGAGTAGACAGTTGTTGGATGATCTGATAATAAGGGTGGAGAGAAAGATATCAAAGGTATTTAGCGTATCATCATCACCATCATCATCATTTAACATCTGTTTTCCATGCTGGCATGGGTTGGATGGTTTGATTGGAGCTGGCAAGCTGGAGGGCTGTACCAGGTTTCAGTCTGATTTGGTTTGGTTTCTACGGCTGGATGCCCTACCTAACATCGTATCCATATGCTAAACAAGAATACGTATAGAGGATGTAACTATCGTATTTACTTGAGTAGGATACAGTTTCAAATATAATACAATCTTTATTTTCCATGCCAGCATGGAAACTGGATACTAACTGATGATGTTGATGACTTTCTGTAACTGAAATTCAACAATATTTTTATATATTTTATCCTTTTATATAATGTGATTGCCAAGTACACCTATAGTTAGTATTTTTTGGGTTTTTTTTTTCTGTTTTTAAGAAATCATCATCATTTAATGTTTGTTTTCCATGATGGCATGGGTTGGCTGGTTTAACAGGAGCTGGCAAGCCAGAGAGCTGCATTTGGCTCCAATCATCTGTTTTGGTTTGGTTTCTATGGCTGGACTTTACAGAATGTACTGGGTACTTTTTATGTGGTGTTGGCATGGGTGCTTTTTACGTGGTGCCGGCTCGTAAAATTGTTGTAAATTTTAATCCTTTTGTTAGCATATTTCTGTTGAAATACACTACCCTTGTTTCAATTAATTTTGAAAGAAAGGAAGAATTTAGTAAAATAATTTCGTCATTATTAAGCTGGTGTCTGGAACTTAAATTTGCATAAAATTTTAAAACAGAAAGCTTGTGTCATAGAACCAGGGGTAGTCTCAGGCAGGTTGGTATCAAAAGGCTTAAGACACAAAAGCTACAAACTGAAAACACAAACAATAAAGCTAGCATGTTTCCTGCTTTTTGCTCAGTAACCTTTGTTTAAAAGCTATTGAGTGTAGGTTGAAAAACAGGTTAAAAAAAAAGTTTTTGTTCACAAAATAAGTTTATTTTTAAAAAACTACCAAAGTCTTAGTCATCATCTGATTGTGCAGTCTTTCCTTTTGATGTAGTTTTTCTTTACTTGCAGTGTTGTTATATCTTTCTTCTCCCTTTGTGACCCCCCACCCCCCAACTCTCTTCCAGTAACTATTTTACAAGTTCTTGATAGCTTACTTTCATCATCATCATCAACATACGTCTGTTTTCCATGCTAGCATGGGTTAGACAGTTTGACTGGAAGCTGGGGAGCTGCACCAGAACTCTAGTCTATTTTTGGCTTGGTTTCTACAGCTGGATGCCCTTCCTAACGCCAACAACTCCGGAGAGTGTACCACCGTCACATACATACTTTTACTTTACTTTTACCAGAGTTTTAAATCCGGTTTTGTCCCCGTAAACGGGGGTGGCCGGATTCACCTCACACTCGTGTATATATATATACGACAGGCTTCTTTCAGTTTCCCTCTACCAAATCCACTCACAAGGCTTTGGTCGGCCCGAGGCTATAGTAGAAGACACTTGCCCAAGATGCCACGCAGTGGGATTGAACCCAGAACCATATATATATATATATATGTACATATAGTGAAGGTGCGTGGATGAGTGGTTAGAGAATTGGATACACAATTGTGAGTTCGATTCCCAGACCGGGTGATGTGTTATGTCCTTGAGCAAGACACTTTATTTCACGTTTCTCCTACCTGAAGTTGCGACCGATAGATAGTATTAGCAATTGGAAAGACCAATGAAAAACATTGTTTCCTTGGTCCGATTTGATGAAAAGTCAATCGTCTGTCATACATATAATTATATATATATATGTATTTATGTATGTACGTGTCTTTATGTTTGTCCCCCACTACTGTCTGACAACCAGAGATGGTTTGTTTACATCCCTGTAATCTAGCAGTTTGACCAAAGAGACTGATAGAATAAGTATAAGACTTTAAAAAAATAAGTTCTGGGACCAATTTGTTTGAATAAACCTGCCAAAGCAGTGCCCCAGCATGGCAGCAGTTCAATGACAGAAACAAGTAAAAGATAAAAGACAACTGTCAGAATATTCCATCGACATTTATTTACACCCTTAACAAAATCCTTGCAAAGAATTATTGTGACACAGCATTTGACATCACTAACCTTTTGAATTACAATCACAGATCATCTGCCAATAGATTTCCACAATTTACATTTCTCTAATTTCATTGGTCAATCCAAAGCTATGCTAGAAGACATTTTCCCAAGATGTCATAACATGCGATCAAACCCAGACTCTTGTGATTACAAAGTGAACTTTTTAACCACTTGGCTGGCCATGCACATATTCCGCACACATACACATCATCATCATCATCATCATCAACCCCTGGACATTACTGTCTCAAGACACAGGACTCATAGGGCTGGTTACTCAGTTTCCATGGTGTATAATTGTCCAAGATCACAACATTCCCCCTGATCATGATGCCAGGATTACTTTTACAGCTGAGTAGACAGGTGCAACGTAAAATGAAGTGTTCTGCTCTAGAACACAATGCACGATCCGGTCCAGGAATCAAAACCACAATCTTGTGATTATGAATGTATAGTGGAGGTATTGTTCAATCTTTACCTTTAGCCACCACAAAGTCGTTTTTGACTTTAGCTACACTTTTGGGATTGTCATGTGATGGCCCAGACCATGAACATGGACTGGCCTGGCACTCCCAAACATCAGTTATATAAGGGGAGATTTGTCCCCTAAGATCAGAGAGGAGAGGTTCCAGCAAAAGACACTTCACAGTTCCATGATGTAACCAGCAACCAACCAACCAAGCGGTGAAGTCTTGACCAGCATATCGAAAGAAGTCTTGTGAAGTTTGACCAGCATATTGAAAGAAGCCTTTTTAATCATTATAAACATAGCTGAGAAATAAAATGTCATAAACTACTATAAAAAGAGTCAGATGTAATTATATTCATTTATAACACCCTAACCATTAGGCCACATGCTTTCACTCACTCTCACACACACACACACACACACACACACACACACACACACACACACACACACACACACACACACACACACACA
>JAOPUL010000002.1:31452482-31463145 GCA_027564515.1 Octopus rubescens | reverse complement strand
AGGCGACGTTTGCTTTGATGTCAGTGGAGAAAGTGAAATACATACAGTTTTCACTTTTTCCTCAGACTTCAAAACAAACGTCGCCTTCCACACGTTATTAAAAAAGTAAATAAATAAATAAAAAATACGGAAATTAACGAATACCATTATGGCTCAGCTGATCCTAAATGACAACTTTGCTGCTATAAACGAAAGATTAATACGATTAATACACGTTCTTGGAATCATATATCAAGCACTCTAATTCTAGTATTGAAAGTGTTGATGAAACACACGACTATCAATATACTTTGTTCTATATGTGCATGGGTGTATGCGTGTGTGCGAGTGTATGTGTGTGTGGTGGCACAAACTCTTGCCGTTGATAAGGTTAATTTCAGATAAAACTTTAAGTTATGGCGTATTAATATTGCTATTCCTTAGGAGATTTTTCAACAACATTCGTTGCGGAGCGAAGGATAATTTCAAAATATTACATACATGTGTGTGTGTGTAAATAAACAAATAAACGGTTTTGATGATGGACATGCCGTTGATCTATCAACTGCATTTTTTTGTTTTCATATATAACATATAAACATTAAAAATCCAAATCCAAAACCGAAGAAGGCAAACATGAGCGAAGAAAGAAAGAAAAAGGAGAAAAGGAAATAAAAAAAAAAGGGGGATAAAGAAAAACAAAGATAGAAAGAACAAAAAGACAACATCAATTCAACACCAAGTGCCTCAATTGATTGCACACAGGGTTCAACGGAACCTACTGAAGCAAGCCAACACGCTCGCGGCATTACTACAGAACCGTGTATTTCTAACGCACTTCTTAGGCTGAATCCCAAGTAAGAAGTCTGGACCTTTGAAAAAAGAGAGAGAGAGAGAGAGAGAGAGACGATGACCACGATATCCAAGTCGTACTGGACTCGAACCTTATCAATCCTGAAAAGGGATAAAGTAAAGCTGACTTCAGTGGAATTTGAACTCAAAGAGCAGAGAACATTCTGAAAATCTTTTAAAGGCAATTCTGTCACTATGGACCACGTGATAAAAGCGGAAGTGTGAGAATATCTCGCACCGTCACATTTACGTTCTGCTAATGTTAGAGGTGATCGCTTAAGGAGTCAAAAGAAGGTGGACGAGTCCCTACGACCAACAAAGTTTACTTACAGCTAATTGAAGGAAGGATGTGTAGTGTTTCTACTAGAAGTTATTTTACCTAAACCTTGTTGCCATAAGCCCAAAATGATATTCTGCGACGTCCAGATTTGAAAACATGCTTCATAGAAGCCTCAAATATACACAAACATATTGGCTACCTCTCGCACAGTTCTAGAGTTTACACTTAACAATACAGGGAGAGCCAATGAGAAAGAAGCCTTTGCGTGGTTTTTCGATCTGCTAGAAATGGCAGCTAAATATCCTCAATTCATACCCTGTAATCTTAAAATGAAAGCACACATTGGATAATGTAGACACTGATATGGGAAAAGCATGGGATGGTAAAAAAAAAAATGGGTAAGCAGACCTTTGATTATAGGCCTACTCGGTCAGCTCTGACCTTGGGCTAAACAACCTTAGATACTTCGGTTACCACTATCAGATATATATATATATATGTATATGCACGCTTTTTCTACCTCTCTCAGTTTTACAATTCAAATAACACATACTTGTTCCCAGTAATATAATATGTAAGTTATGGTTCAATATACAGAAACACCCGACTGAACATACTCATAACACAGTGACCTCCCTTGTCAATATCAGCTGTAGCTGTTCAATAATCGATTTTACACGAGCAATCTCAAGTTTGATCGGATTTTAAACAGTCTAGTCAGATTTTTTTGTCTTCATATTGTTTTGTTTTCTGTTAATTTATCATAATTGATACGAAAAAAAAAATCTAATTCAATTTAGTTCGAAATTACTAAATAATAATTGATAACTTATATAACTAAATCATGTTATTTCATTTTATTACGTTTAAGGACCATTAAAAAAAAAAAAAAAACTTAATTTCATTATATCGTGTAAAAAGTGGGCTGTCCTTCTTACGTTTCATGATGTTCCAAACAAGGAAATTGAACCCCATATTGTGTACTTTTAAAATTCTCTCGTTGTGGAACTCTAATACAGAACAAATATTATGTACGATGTCTATAATGATGTAAATTATGACGTGTTTTTCACATTTTAATATTTATCTACAGACATTTGAAAGTGAAGCATATAATGCGAAATATATCGTCTGCATTTTGTACCATTATTGACGGTTTATATAAGTGTAACGGCTCTCCTACTAGATTTTGGTATCAGTGTCCAACATATTGAGCAGATATCGTCAGAGTATAGAGTGAATGTCCTGTCTGTGGAATTTGTGCTTAAGCAAAAGTACCCGAATATCGTTTTGTGGTTTTGGAAATGTCCTTCGTCCGTAATATTTATATAAACACTCACTACAGTAGTATCCTATGATTATGAAATTAATAGGAAATGTTTTGCTCGTGATAGTTGATTAGAAAAGATACAAGACAATGCAGTTTGGAGAAACGTCGTTTTGCTGTGAAATAGGCGGGGAAATAGGATTCGACTTTTAAATTTAAAAAAAAAGTAATCTTGTAGTCCATAATGGTGTAAATTTCTAGAGAGAAAAACTCTATGACTGAAATTTAAAGGAAATCTTTTGTCAACTTTTGGGATTTAAAAATGCACAAAGGAATACATGCTAGAGAAGGGCGTTTTCACTGTGAAACATGTGGGAGATCATTTAGCGATAATTGTGGTTTAAAGACACATAACAGAAGACACACGGGAGAAAAACCCTATGACTGTGATATTTGTGGGAAATCTTTTGTCACTACTGGGGATTTAAGAAAGCACAAAAGAATACATACTGGAGAAAAGCCATATCATTGTGAAATATGTGGGAAGGCTTTCAGTTATAATAATAGTTTAAGATCACACAAGAAGACACACACTGGGGAAAAACCATATCACTGTGAAATTTGTGGTAAATCTTTCAGTCATAATAGTGATTTAAAAACCCACAAAATAAGACACACAGGGGAAAAAGCATATCCCTGTGATATTTGTGGGAAATCTTTTATAACTCTTGGGGATTTGAGTAAACACAAAAGAACACATACTGGAGAAAAACCATTTCATTGTGGAATATGCAGTAAGTCGTTCGTCTGCAACAGTGGTTTAAAGCGACACAAACAAATACACAGTGGAGAGAAGCCCTTTCACTGTGAAATATGTGGGAAAACTTTCAATGATAATACTTGTTTAAAAGCCCACAAGACTACACACACTGGAGAAAAACCCTTTCATTGTGACATTTGTGGAAAGTGTTTCAGTCATTACAGTAATTTGAAAACACATGAAATGATACATACTGGAGAGAAACGCTTTCACTGTGAAATATGTGCAAAATCGTTCAGGAATAATGGAAGTTTAAAAAAACATAAAACCATACACACTGGAGAAAAGCCATTTCACTGTGAAATTTGTGGGAAAACTTTTAGGGAGAATAGTTGTTTAAAGACACACATAAGGATACACTCTGGAGAGAAACCCTACCATTGTGGGATATGTGGGAACTCTTTTAGTGATAATAGTAGCTTAAATTCACACACAAGAATACATAGTGGAGAAAAACCGTTTCAATGTGAGATATGCGGCAAGTCTTTTCTTCGGAGTAACCATTTGAAAATACATGTAAGAACGCACACTGGAGAAAAACCATTCCATTGTGAAATATGTGGGAAAGCCTTCTCCTTGAAGACTTTACTTGTCGCCCACACACGTGTACACACTGGAGAAAAGCCATATCATTGTGAAGTATGTGGAAAGTCTTTCTCTGGGAATTCCACAGTGATTGTACATAGACGACTACACACTGGAGAAAAGCCATATCAGTGTGAGATATGTGGCAAGTCATTCAGTGCCAGTTCTAATCTTGTAAGCCACAAAAAAACACACAAGCTTTAAAGAGAAATAATTGTTACAGAATTTTGTTTACTAATAGAGCTAGAAATATATAGTGCAAAAGAATATTGTCACTTCTATAATTGTGAACAATTGTTCATACAAAGACTTGATATTAATCATGTGTGAAAAGATCATTGATTAAACTTGAATTAATGTATACTGTTGATAAATATTACATCATAGTAATGTCATATTGACCATTTAAAACACACACACACACACACATACATATAGATACCTTTCAATTATTTGTGACATTAGTATATATCAGTTTCAAATTTTGGCGCAAGGCCAGAAATTTCGGGGGGCAGGTCGATTATATCGAGGCCCCAGTTTTCCACTGCTACTTTATTTTATCGACCCCCGAAAGGATGAAAGGCAAAGTGGACTCAGTGGAATTTGAACTCAGAATGTACAGACAGACGAAATGTCACTAAGCATTTTGCCTCACCTGCTAATGATTCTGCCAGATCACTGCCTTTGACATTCGTCTATAACAATGTCCTTTATCACACATCTACGATTCGTTGCAGTAAATACCAATGCCATAAAATAATAATACAAAAGAAGCAAATATGTCAGCATATACGTGTTTTCAAATGATTTAATACATAGACCTTTACCATAGTATTCCATTCTATACATGGCCCCAGTATTTTTTGCTGCTCTCTGCCAATACATTTGATTTGATTTGATATACTGGGCACGAAGGCCTGGAATTTTGGGGAAGGGGGCGTAGTCGGTTTCATCGACCCCAGTTCATAACTAGTACTCACTTTATCGACCCCAGAAGGATGAAAGGCAAAGTCGACCCCGGCGGCATTTGAACTCAGAACGTAAAAAACATATATATATATATTGTGAAGTAAGAAGCTTGCTTCCCAACCACATGGTTCTGGATTCAGTCCCATTGCATGACACCTTGAGCAAGTGTCTTCTACTATAGCCTCGGGCTATAGCAGTGAGTGGATATATAGTGAGTGTATTTGGTAGGCGGAAACTGAAAGAACCCTGTCGTATATATATGTATGTATGTGTGTGTCTTTGTGTCTGTATTTGTCCCCCACCACCGCTTGACAAACGGTGATGGTTTGTTACGTCCCTGTAACTTAGAAGTTCGACAATAGAGACCGATATAATAAGTACCAGGCTTTAAAATATAAGTACTGGGGTCGATTTGTTCGACTAACAAGGCAGTGCCCCAGCATGACCGCAGTCTGAAACAAGTAAAAGAATAAAAGAATATATCATTGGAGTAGTTTGTAGTGAAGGTCAGTATTGTATTGTCAAGAGTCAGACATTATTTTGGAGTGGTCTTATAGAGTAAATCAGCTTTTTTATTGGAGGTGGTTTTATAGTGCATGTATGTGTCATCATTGCATTGCAGGGTGGGAGTTATACTGAAGGTTAGCATGGAATTGGAGTTGTTTATGGTGTAGGTCAGCATTTTTATTGGAGAGGTTTTTAAAATGTAGCTGAAGACTTAATTGGAGTGGTTTTACTGCTTGGCTTCATCATTTAAGTCACCAGAAGGCAGTGAACTATTTTGACAGCTATGATGTTCTCATGTCCCCTTCCTTATACCATTTCACAGTCAACAAAAACAAATATATTAACCTAGTTTACCCTGGCCCAAAACTATTCTGAACTATGAAGATTGTTGAAACCTCATGTCTGATGATGTATTGAAGGCTGGATCCCTTTCTAATACCCCCACCCCCACCACCACGACAAAAAAAAAATAGAAAGAAAAAACCCACCACCAAAATTGATTTCTCTTCTATTCTGTTAAACTTTGAACTTTTGTAGGATCATAGAATGACTTCTCCCCTATTCTACGCAACCCACCCCCCAACAATCCCTCCTTAGGTTAAAAGTAAGTAGACAGTTGTGGGTTTATATAAAAATAGAACACAATTTAGCAATCTTTTCTTGTGGTATTTACCAGTACCTTCTGTGAGTGGGAGAATATTCTGGCTGACTGATAGTGGTGATGGATAGGAAAAAAATGATGAATTGCTTATGAAGTAAATGGTGGATGTTATATGGGTATATAGCGAGAAGAGAATAACTAACGACAATTACAATTACATGAGATTTAATATCAAACATTAAGAAGCATCGACATTGCCTGACCTGCTTGCCATAGTATATATTCAGAATGCGTATTCTGAATATTTCAGTTTGTAAAGATACCTCACTCAATTTCCTGTTCAATAGCATCACCACCTGGCCTCTTCAGCAGAGACGATTCTTTGGAAAGCTTTTCGACCCAGACCTCTGAGTTGTGGTTTCTTTTCTTTTCTTTTCTTTTTTTTTTTTTAAACTACCCTCATCATTGAGGCTCTGTAAAATGGACATAGCTCTACTTTTCTTTATCTCACTACCCCCATACATAAATAAATAAATAAAAAAAGAAGCAGTCTTCTAAGATTAAACTATTATTTCTATTAGAATAACTGTTGAGAAATTATGATTTATATATGTTGTGTGTGTGTATACAGATTAGCCCAGAACACGTGTGTGAAACGTTGAACAATGAAAGTACTTATTCACAATGTACACAAAGCGTAAACTCCTTTCCAAAAGGCTCATGGCATTCTGTTTTTAAAGAAAACCCTTTTTTTTTTAAATAGTTGATAAGTTTTAAGAAAATCTTTCTTTAAATATATATAGATGGATTTTGTCTTGCAAGGTACTTAGTGATCCTGTTGGTACTGGTGTCACATAAAAAGCACCTAGTACACATTGTAAAGTAGTTGGCATTAGGAAGGGCATCCAGCTGTAGAAACCATGTCAAAACAGATAATGGAACCTGGTGCGGTTCCTGGCCTTGCCTGCTCCTGTCAAACCGTCCGACCCATATCGACATGGAAAACATAAAAGCACATGTGCCGTGAGTCCTGTGTCGGTGCCATGTAAAAAGCACTAGCAACGAGACTCCTGTGCCAGTGGCAGGTTAAAGCATCCAGCACACACTGTAAAGTGATTGGCTTTAGGAAGGGTATCCAGCTGTAGCAACCAAGCCAAATCAGACTGAAACCTGGTACAGCCCTCCGGCTTGCCAGCTCCGGTCAAACCGTCCAACCCATGCCAGAATGGAAAACAGACGTTAAAGGATGATGATGATATATGTGTGTGTGTGTGTGCCTGTGGGTGTGTGTGTGCGTGTATGTGTGTGTGTGTGTGTGTGTGTGTGTGTGTGCATAACGTTAATGGTGTGAAATTGTTATGATTTTTTGGACGTTAACTGAAGAGGCTATGGCAACGCGCAGTGTGTTATTCGTTCGTTCTGTTTGTTTCTTTATATCAATTATTAATATGTATGTATGTATGTATGTATGTATACGTCATATACAACACAATGCCTTGAGCTGGAGCTCAAATTCCTCCTTGGTTAACTTTGCCTTTCATTCCTCCAGGGTCGATAAAAGGAAGCACCAATCAAGTACTGGCTTGATGATATCACCTAACCTCCCGCTCCTCTCAAACTTTCTGGCCTTGTGCCTAAATTAGAAACAATTATTTCATGCAAGGAAGTGTGGGAGGAGGAAGAGGATAAGCCGTACTTCATCGCCATTTTAGGCTCTGCTAGGCTGGGATTGTAGATAGGAACAGCTGGGCGATTGTTAAGTCATACAGTTTAAAAATCCACATTTACACACACACAAAAAACAAAATTTGAAGGTCAATAGTTGAAAGGAAATAAAAACATAGACATTATGAGGGGGGTGAAAAAGAAGACTCGCTGACTGACTAACTAACTGACTGGGTAGTAAGCTTAAACTGTTTTGTCAAAAATCGTTATTACATCATCCTTTAAGTTACTAGTTCGCTTCAGAGAATAACTTGTTTATATTTTAAATTAATGAGCTCTGGGTTTAGAAAGAAATGAGAAGCTATGAACCAGTTAGTTGTATGTATTATTTCTATTGCAGATATTGTAATCGTACTCTGTTTGGGTGTGTCTCTATACTCGTTAGATGAAATGACAGTTTAAAAATAAAAATAAACCCCAAAAACTAACAAATTTATTTTCACTTCTACTCACCACCACTTGTTTCATATTCACCACATAATTACAATCTTGCTATTTGTTGGTTTAAATTTGTTTATCTTTTATTTTTTTTTTTTAATTTTCCTAGACAACTCTTCCACATTCTTAACTTGTGTGTGTGTTTTTCTGGTGGCAGTCTTTGTCAGTATTTATTCAGAGTTACTTTTTTAAAATTCTTTTTGTTCTTTGTCTTCTTTTAAGATAAAAAAAGAAAAAGAAAGAAAAAAAAAAAGGTTATATTGAATCTGTTTCATTGCTGCCACTTATTATCGTAGCTACCCTGAAAGGGTATCGAGATAAAGTTGACTCAGCTGGGATTTGAACTTGGAACAGTTGAGTCATCATCATCATCATCAGCAGCATCGTTTTAGCATCCACTTTTCCATCGTTTTACCTTTCACTTGCTTCAGTCATTAGACTGCGGCCATACTGGGGCGCTGCCTTGAAGAATTTTTCAGTTGAATGAATTGACCCCAGTACTTTTTTTTAAAGCCTGGTACTTATTATATCGGTCTCTTTTGCTGAACCGCTAGGTTACAGGGATGTAAACAAACCAACACTAGTTGTCAAGTGGTGGTGGGAGACAAACACAGACTGAAAGACACACACACACACACACATAGACACACACACACACCCACACACACTCATCTTCATTCACGCCACTCTTTGCTTATATTTCCCAAAAGCATAATCCTTCAACTACTACGGACACATACTCTTGAATAAAGCTCTCTCTCTCTATACGTACTAAACTACGCTATACAATCTTTATCTCCCCTACTGCTCTAACATGCATGAAACCTCTTTTTTCCAGCTCACTTCCGATCATTTTCAGAAATGGCGTTGATGTGCTCATGTGATATACATAAGCGGACATTTAGTTATTTTCTTTTCGTTTTTGTTTCTTTTCGTTTTTCCCTTGTTTTATCTTCTGAAAAGGAGGTTTCATCCGAAACGTTAAAAGGGATTTTTGTTTCTCTGACCATGATTTTGTTATATCTTATCCTGTCTCTCGTCCTTATATTTTGGATATTATTACATTCTCTGAAACAAGTACAAGATAAAAGATAAAACCACTAGAATCTACATTTTATTGTCAAGAAACAAGACTTTACTCTGATAGCATAGCATTCTGGAGACTTGCAACTAATGAATTTTTCGAAAGTGTTTTAAGATGCTTCTTATTTGTTGAATACTTTTTGCAGGAAGTTATCGAGATGATTGAGAAAGAGATAGTCAATCGGAGAGAGATCTGGGGAGTGAAGTGGATGAGGTAAAGTTTAATATCTTTAGTTTCATCTCGCAGAGTGGTTTGTGAGACACGTAATCGGGTCTTACTATGGAGAAGAATTGGTCGTTTTATATTGAAAAGTATGGTACATTTTGTTGACTTCATGGAAATACTTCTTTGCTGGAATGGTTTCATTAGGGTTCATGAAATATTTGTGGATGATTGCATTTGCTGGCCAACAAACATTGATTTCTTTTGGAGCAGCTTCAGATTAGGAAAGTGTTTTGGCTCTTCACCCCGGTCAATTCTCAGCGTAGAATGTCATCAAACAGAATCTATTTTTCATTACGTTTCCCAACGTGATCAAGAAATGGATCTTGTTTATTGCGCAAAAGAAACACAGAGCAGACTTCGTAACGGCAATTTATTCTTTTATTCAGCTCAAGCAGCAGTCATTTGTTGAGCGTTTTGACATCCCAATGGGGTGCCAATGTCAGAAGACTATTGATTATTCATCGTTTAATTCTATTGCAACCTCTTCAGTAATTTTTCATGGATTAGACTAGCATCAAGAATGAATTTCAATTTGTTAATCAATGTTCAATTTGTCAATTGATGAAAATCGTTCTCGACTTCCCTCATTTTCAATGCTCTAGTATCCATCCATCCATCCATCCATCCATCCATCCATCCATCCATCCATCCATCCATCCATTTTCTCGCCAGAGTAGAGTCCTCAGGCACCTCCTCCATAAGGTCCTATCAGAAGCAACTATCATTACACTTTCCTACTGGATTCTCAAGTGCGACCAACTGAGACTATGGATATTATTCAACCTCTCATTCTTGGTCTACCCCTCGGTCTGCTGCCGGTTGGTTTGGCTTGAACATTTCTTGTGGTGATTATTTCCTGCGACATTCTGATTACACGTTCGTAGCACCGGATCCATGACATCTCAATGAAGAGAAGTAACGGCTCGACCTGGAAAGACTCCCCGAGCTACGCATCTTGTCGAATAACGTTACTCCACAGATCTTTCAGAGGAACCCCACTTCGACCGGTTGTATTCTTGATTGTACTCTTTCGGTCATTACCCAACATTCATGACCATAGACGAGGATAGATACGAAAACCGAACTGAAGGTAGCTCTTGTATCTCTAAACAAAATGTTTGGAACGAATAATGAACTGCACCGTTTGTTGATGGTCATTCAGTCTAATACTTGATTGATATTCCATTCTGTACTGGGCACGAAAGCCTGGAATTTTGGGGGAGGGGAGTAGTCGATATTATCGACCCCAGTTCGTAACTAGTACTCACTTTATCGACCCCAGAAGGATGAAAGGCAAAGTCGACCCCGGCGGCATTTGAACTCAGAACGTA
>JAOPUL010000002.1:31286253-31294412 GCA_027564515.1 Octopus rubescens | reverse complement strand
ATAGACTGGAGTCTGGTGCAGCTCCCCAGCTTGCCAGTTCCCAGTCAAACCGTCTAACCCATGCCAGCATGGAAAAAGAGACGTTAAATGATGATGATGACAGGCTTTCACATAGTTTCTGTCTACCAAATTCACTCACAAGGCATTGGTTAGTTTGGGGCTATTGTAGAAGACACTTGTCCAAGGTGCTGTGCTATGGGACAGAACCCAAACCCACAGGGTTGCAAAGCAAGCTTCTAAACCACACAGCCACACTTGGTGAGCCAGGGAGAAAAGACAGTGCCCATGGCCCTTTGAGACTACTTGAAGCCATTAATGTAGGTTAAAACCTGAAGACAAGACATTAACATGAATGACATTCCAGTGGGATGGTGTGCTAGGGGAAGGAGGATCTGGTATAATGCTACTTACATGCATGATCAGAGTTACCTAGAGGTTACATGACGACACACATAATTACATACATGAATAATTAAATCTCGAAAATAAATTTCACAAGGAACAAATGGTTATTGTAAAAATTTATTGTCACATCAATTTTTTTTTTTTTAATATATTTCAAAAATCTCTATTTTTTTTGTTTTGTTTTTGCTTGGAAGAGTTTATTTTTTTTCTTTCTTTATTCCACAAATTGAGGTTGTCGATGACTGATTTTGTGATCTTGGGGGGTGGTGTTAAAGTTCAGTGAAATTCTGAGCTTTTTTTTTTTTTTTTTTTTGATAATGTATGACTGAGTGAAATCAAGAATCAGTTTTAGATCAATTATTAATATTGATATAAACATATATACATATATCAATTTCAGATATATATAGTTTGTTCATGTTTCATGACTATTTCTTACAACCTTTTTTTCTTCTTTTTTTAAAATTTTTATTTATAATCTTTAGTAAGGATTTTTAATAACAGCATTGCTGTTTCTCGAGATCCCTACTCCACTTGTAACTGCCTTTCTCCAGTAGGCATTCACTTTTCCCGGGCTTCAAACCTTCAGACTGTACGTAAAAGGACTGACATATAATTCAACTGGAAACCTGGTGAGTTATCCATTCTGCTCCACTGATTTACTTCTCAGTGTTGTTGTATAGTGTAAATATATATACCTCAATATGTAGTATATATAATATGAATGTGTATATATATATATATATATATACACACACACACATACACATTATATGTATGAATACATGTAGGCATGTACATTGCTAGTTTGCACAATACTTTTATTTCCCCCATCCCCTTTAACAAAAATCATTCAGTATTAAAAGTTTTTTTGTTTTTTCTTTTTTAACAATTGATGAGAGAGAGAAACAAAAGTGAACAATTTTTCTTTCTTGTTTGTATTTTCTTTTTTTTTTTTTTTTTGGCACAATCCATTCTCAAAGTAGGAACTAATCAGAGAAATAAAAGTCTAATTTGAGAAAACTGATGCAAAATAAAAACAAACATAAATAACTAAATAAATAAATAAAAATAAAGATAAATGGGGGGGGAAAAAAAAAAGAGAAAAGATTTTTTTAAAGTCTTAAAATATCTCCATTGCAAAGTTTCATAATTTGATTTGATACAAAGGAAGGAGGGTAAGGATGACATTGGAGGGGATGGAAGGGGATATATTTATTAATTAAAATTAGATTTACAAACTGTTGAAACTGAAATATGTTATTCTACTATTTTATTATTTCATAAAACAAAATTTCAAAGAACAAGTTATTAATAGCTCGTTTTATTTAATGAGACATAATAGATTTCTAATTAAAATATAGAGGTGGGGGAGAGGAATTTAAAAAGAAATCAATTACAGCCTGTTGTGATTTAATAGCAAATATCAATTTTCCTATGAATCATGTATGTATTTACTAAATAAAATACACCTAAACATTCTCAATGAATTAAAATTTACTTCTTAGTTGGAGAATGAAAACGAAAACTACCAACATTTGTTTGTAGTGACACACAAGGGCAAGGAAAGATAACTTCAATAAATTAAGAATTCAATAATTAAAAAAATAAACAAGTCCCATGCTTATCCCTATAGCATCTAAACCAGCCATAATATCAAACCCAAATATTCTACCTGTTTTATGGTGAAACTGGCCAAATCCAGCCTATCACACCTACCCTACAATGTCATTCTAAAAATAAACAAACACATCAGTGAAATCTCAAAGCTATGAGATTATGCATGATTAATTCCAGCCTTATATTTTACAGAATAATCTGAATGCAAAATTATTAAGAGAAAAAAAACTCTGACTTTTGGGGATGGTAAATAGCAACAGCCATACTGCATTGTTATAGCACCTTGTCAGTGACGCATAGACAACAGGTATGCTTAATCAATAAACATCAGGGATTTTTACATACAAGTAAAAAAAAAACAAAAAGGGGTTACAATACAAATTAGTGTTCATTAAAAAATTCTTTGTAACCCTTCTACATGTAAAAAAATCCACTAAACCTTTATTTATTGACCAAGTGTATCCATGTTATTTATACTTGACTGAAGAAACTCAATAACACTGAAACAGCCATTGCTATTATCCTTGCCTACAAAGATCAAATTTTTCTCTTAATCCTTTAGCAGTCAGATTACTGCCAAATGTAATGCTTATTTATTGACATTGTTTTGAATTAATCATGCATTATCTTGAGGCATTATTGAGATTTCAATCGTATGAATGTGTTTATTTTTAGAATGACATTGTAAGGAATGTGTGAGAGGCCAGATCTGGCCAGTTTCAACATAAAACAGGTAGAATATTTGGGTCAGATATGGTCAGTCTAAATGCTGGAGGGTTAAGCATGAACATGTTTATAAATTTCTGGTTTCAGTGAAATTAACCCCCTCTCAGTTTGGGACTTGCTAATGAATGCCACTAGGTATTTGTCTTCCTTCTCCAAGTAAGAAGAAAATCTCAAATATCATTCACTACATCCATACATACTTAATTCACCTCAATCCATGTCATTGGCTTATTTCAGTTGTTTCTCTCAGCTCAGTCTAATTTTTTTTTTCAATATTTCTATGCCTGCATGATCGTACAACACATTCAGGCTTTATTCTATTGTTTTTTATTTATTATAGATACATATACACATGTGCAGATACACACACATACACCTATATATATATATATAAACACACACACACCTATATATATATATCTATATATATATACACACATACATACATACATACATACATACACACGCACACATAGCCAAGTCAGATTTTCTGCTAGGTTCGATTGAAAGAACAACATATTGCAATACAATTTGTCTGGGAGAGGGTTTTAAAGCTATGATAAATGGACAAGTAATTTAGCACCGTAACCACATGACTGGGGACCAATCAACAACAATAATAATAATAACAGTGATAACAATTTCTAACATTAATACAACACCACATGTTTTTAGAGCGGGTGGGGTGGAGGTGGGGGGGGTATACAGTTGATTAAATAAACATGTAACCTCACTTATCACCAATTCATTCATCAATGATCCCGGGGGTAGCGCAGTATTCTCAATTGTGAATCATGTTATGCTTCTCACAGATTGATCTGTGACGACACAGGTCAGTGATCAGTTGAAAATACTGCTTGTACTGCAAAAACAAGCCCCAACATCCACCTACAATGCTTAGTTACCCAGAATGCACTATCGCTCATGTTTACATGACCGTGCCTTGAAGCAGAGTATTTTTTTTTAATATGGATTTATGTACTCATACTCATCAACATTGAACAGGAAGGCATCTGATCCTAACAAACAACACAGACGAGTGAGTATATATTCTGTAGAGGAAAAGGTAGTGATGATGAAGACAATACATGATGGTGGAAGCTTTGCTGTTGTGGGCCATGATTTTGGTGTCAACGAATCTACCATTCATTCCATTTATAAACTGTATGGAGGTGATTTTTTTTTTTTTTAAAACTAAACCCTTGTGATAAATGAGTATAGATATACCTGTTTTTATTGATTCCCAGGTGGAGAAAAAGCAAAGGCAACTCTGGCAAGATTTGAAACCAGAACAGAAAAGGATCTAACTAAATACCACAAGGCATTTTGTTTGTCCCTAAACCAATTTTTTTCCCCATATCCTGCTTTGATGACAATGATTACTTCTTAACATTAGGTTTCATAAATACAATTTGCTGAAGGATTACATACATCATCTTATTAGACAAAACAGAAGAGAAACCCCCATGAATCTTTACATTGGTTTAAATAAAAATAGTTAAAATCTGAACTGGAAACTAATGAATCTACTACTTGTTTTGTATGACCTCTTTGAACAAACAACAGGTACCAAGGAGCAGCTAATATTGTTACATTACATCACCATGTTGTCTTTGATATCTGCAAGTTTGTAATGTTCCTGTGATAGACACAAAATCTGATCTGTGGCTTGTCAGCTAATGAAGACTGAGCAGATATAGAATGGTTAACCAAATACATATCCATCTTGCTGCTAACCACACAACTTTGAAGTGTCAGTGGTATTATTTTCAGCTGAAAATGATTTGGTAATGTAATTTTGTCACAAAACACTACACAATGTCAGTGTTAGATTTACAAACTTGGACAAAAAAGCCCATTAGCCCCTTAGCATTCAAACCGGCCATATCTGGCCCAAATATTCTACCTGTTTTATGTTGAAACTGACCAGATCCAGCCTCTCACACTTACCCTACAATGTCATTCTAAAAATAAACAATCACATCTTTGAAATCTTGAAGCCACAAGATACTACATGATTAATTTTTTTAAAAATATGGATAAATAAGGATTATATTTGATAAATTAATCTGAATACTAAAGGATTAAACTACTTGTCAACTGTTTCTCTAAAACCTTGCAACAAGATTTCATTACTCTCCTATCAAACCATTAATGTGTCTGCAAGTTTGAGTGATCTCTTTAATACAAAAATTCAACTTAATGAAACACAACTGCAGTTTAGTTGGTCTCAGTTAAGAAAGAGATGCCTACTACTTATGAAATTGAGTGGGATTAAATAACGCTGCCAAGTTTAATCACAGTTGGGTTTGAACAGACAAAAACCTGCATCAGTCAATATTAAAATTATTTGTGTACTACATGGGTTGAATTTTAATTTTAAAAAATTATATAAAGAAAACAATTTCAGTTTTATGAGAAATAAATTCTTTTTTTTTAAACCTTTAGAAACAAACTATTAATATGATAGTAAGAATTAAACCTATATCTACTGTTAATGACTATTCAATTTGCTTGGTAATTAGATGGCAGTATTCAGCTCTGGTTGTGCAATGAATAATGAATAATTTGTGTAGTGTACATGTGAAGTAGTATATTATGTGTGTGTGTGATGTAAATGTCTGTGGTGCATATGTATGTATTGATTGTGCATATGTCGGTGGGAGTTTTTCAATGCAAAATGTGTGTGTGTGTGTATTGAGAGATGTATGTGGTGTAGATAAAACTTTAAAAGAAAACAGCAGACTGGAATAGGAATACATACTTACACACACACATATATGCATACATTCAGACACATACCGAAAAATAGGAAAATGTCAATGAAAAATATGCTTGCTAAAGGCAATCAGTAAGGCTCTGTTGCTAGCATCATAACTAGTTGTTCTATTGTGGCAATTACAATGGCAGAGATTCAAACTGTTTAAGGCATGTTTAACCTTTAGCACGCTGGAGAAAAATTCATATTGTCATGAGTTATTTCCCCTGCCTATGCAACACAATACGCCTGCTACTACAGGGGTGAAAACTCTACGGCGACATAAGACACCTAAGTGTGCAGAAGGTTAATAGTTGTCTTGGAGACATTGTTAACTCTCATTTCATTAGGAATCAATTAGATCAACTTAAAACTTCTCTTGATGAATGATATACGATATGATATGAGGTACTTCTGAATTACGGTTAATTATTTTGCAATTAATTTTTTTTTTTAAATTTCAGAACTAAGCTTTATTGCCAGATTCTCTATGGTAGTAGACCATTTCAGTCCATTTATCTCTCTGGGAACGTTACTAATAAAACTATTCATATCTATTCCAGTTAAATATTTCATCATCAGCAAATATATGTATTACTTGATGAGAGAGAAACTTCCCTGGATAAGTAAGATTGTTACCTGATTTCTACATAAGTAGATTTAGGTAAGTGGTGATGCTCTTAATCTAAGAACATGCCAGCTGTAACAGAATACAAACCATAATAATAATAATTATTATTATTGTCATCATCCTTGTTGTCAGTGAGTTGGTTAAAACAAATTATGGATTTTAAAGAAAGTGATGAAAGTTTTTCAAGAAAGCATAGCTTGGGTGGTTTTAGCATGTTTAGACATTAATGCAAATTGCCAAAGCAAGTACTTTCCAGCTGTCTACTATTCCTTATAACCACTATTTCACTTTGAGGAGCACCATGTAATTACCTACCATTCTTGCAAAAACAGCTGAGCTAAGAAGGGTAATATATTTCCTTTACTTGCTTAATTTCACAACATAATAGCTATACCAGAGTTTGGTACCATTGTTGTTCTAGCTAGTGTTACAGTACCCCCAAATACTATATATTTTTAGTTACTTGTAGCCTGTAGTACTTATTTAGCTTAATCCTTTACCTGTCCTGTGTATCATGTGATACACAGGACATATCTCCCTGTTGTCTATGTATCATATATGATACACATTCCCAATTTTTTTTCCAACCACCAGTATGATTTGGGACTTATGAAAGTAAAGCTTTATATTACTTGGAACATACTAATTAAAGTCTGTAAACAAGTATGGATGTTTAGGACAAACTTATTATGAAAATGCTTTGGACAGGTAAAGGGTTAATTATTTCTCACATTTTATCATTTTAATTTTTTCCAGTTTGTTTTTCAATGAAATATCGAATGTTTCTGTGCAATTCCAATTAAACCATATTTAGAAGATTTCTCAATTATAGCAAGCAACTAAATGATAAATAACAGAAAAATGCTACTCATGCGCACACACAAAAGTAAAATTAACGATAAAATAAAATAAAATAAAAATAAAGATTATATATATATAAAAAAAAAACCAGCAAAAATTTAATTTCATAACTCTTGTTCTTTATGTCATAAATATTTTTTCATAGCTCAAAGGATTAGCTGAATCAAGATTGGAAAATTGTTTTATACAAAAGAATTATTTTGACCTTGTTTCCAAAATGATGTTATTTGTTTTTGTTTTTTTTTGTTCATTACTAAAGCTGTTCAAGAAATAAAATAAAAATAAAATAAAAGAATAAAAATAATGAAAGAATGAATTGGATGAACAAAACAATATTCAGAAGGTTCCGTATATGTCCGTATATTTATGTTGCCATTATAGCGAGGACAGTAAAAAAAAAAAAAAATTTTTTAGAACTTCTTGAACAGAATGAAATGTATTATACATGTACAAAATTTTTAAATTAAAAGTAAGAAAGTCCTATTATGAAGAAAGAATTTTAATTTAATTTAATTTAGGGTTAAAATGGAAGGAATACAAAAGCAGCTCATTACCCCCTTATAAATATAAAATAAATAAATAATAATAATGATGAAGAGTTAAAAGATGAAGAATTTTGGTTTAAACTGGAATCTCGAGATTCCAAATTTTCCCTAAAGAAACATCCAAAATGTCTTGAAATGATCATATTATCCTTTCTGTCAGTTTCTGTATTTTATTTATGTATATTAATTATTATTATTATTTTTGGTTTTGTAATATTTCCTTGGTTTTGAAATTGTCTTAAAGTATTTTCAGGTGTGTGTGTGTGTGTGCACAGATGCTTGTGTGTGAGGCACCAACTACAATTGAATGCCCCCCTGCTTTTTTTTTTTTTTAGATACAAAATAAGAGGTTTCACGGGGTAGTTTAATGAAGAAGTCAATGGAGTTAGCTGGGTGATAAGTACTGATAAATCTTACCATAAAATAAATGTTAAAAAAAATCCCCCCAAAAACTTTGATGGAGAAACTGAAGGGAGGCTAAAAAAAAATTATGGTAGACCAACAGAGCAAGATTTGGTGTTGAAAAAATAGAAGAGTTTTTTTTAATGAGAATTTGGGTAGACAATGTGATAAAATGACTATCACACAGTTATGACAGCAGGTAAACAATGGA
>JAOPUL010000002.1:30953793-30977636 GCA_027564515.1 Octopus rubescens | reverse complement strand
GTGGGACTGAACCCAGGACCATGGGGTTGGGAAGCAAGCTTCTTACCACACAGCCACGCCTGCGCCTATATATATATATATATATATATCTTATCTGTTACTTGTTTCAGTCAATAGACTGCGGCCATGCTGGGGCACCGCCTTGAATTTTTAGTCGAATGAATCCGACCCCAGTACTTATTGTTTCAAACCTGGTACTTATTTATTTACATTATATACATTGGACGGATATAAATATAGAACAATTTTATCTGGTACTTATTCTATCGATCTATTTTGCCGAATCGCTAAGTTAAACCAACTATCCACATTCACATCGTCTCTGATGAAGGGATATCCTTAATATCCTCAGAAACAGCTGTAAAACTATCTCTATAAATGTCTTGATTTCTCTTGGTTTTGTTGTTTCATTTTACCTACTATATATGCATATTAACAAACCAATCAATACACAGAACAATACCACACGTAATTGCCATCTATAAAAAGGTAGAGGTGTGGAAAGAGGTATCGCAAAATCCGCGTCCTACGACAACGAGCTCCCCTCCACATCCTTTTAGGTTCAAAGAAATCGCTTCCTGTTTGAGGTTTTTACAAGTGCAAGAGATTGGATGAGGTGTGTGTGTGCGCGCGAAGAACTGACTAAAGTAAAGTGAAACTGGTGTAAATAGCTGGAAATGTGGAGAGAGAAATACAAAGAATGATTGAGACACGCATAAGAGAGCCAAGTGTGCGCTCCGTTGTGTGTGAGAGAGAGAGAGAGAGAGAGGGGGAGAGAGGGGGAGAGAGAGAGAGATGGGGGAGGGAGATAGGAAGATAAAGCAAGTCCACAAAGTACGGTAAATGAAAGACATATTTATACACACAATCATATAAGTACATATATATACGCATTTACATTCACACACGTGTGCAAGGTACCTGTAATTACCGACATACGTATATACATAAATACGAAACGATAAGTACTAGGGTCGATTCATTCAACTAAAAATTCAAGGCGGTGCCCCAGCATGGCCTCAGTCTGATGACTGAAACAAGTAAAAGATAAAAGATATATCCTACACCTCAAGGGAAGCTCTCGCTTGACCTGATACAAACAGTAACCAAATCTTACCTACAATTCTAAGAAAAGGACACGTTGGCCAATGTTTTCTTGCAAATAGACGAGATGGTTACGGCTGGAGTGCCTTTAAATCAGATAGATTTACTCGACAAAGGGCTAAACAGCAACAACATTTTCTAGCTTTAGACACAAGACAAGAGATGATTGTAATTAGTTTAATCGACCTTAGTACTTGATTAGTAAGTTCATTTTTACCAAAGCGAGTAAAAATGAAACGCAAAATCAACTCTGATGGGATTCGAACTTGCGAGCTCTGCGTTAGCAAACTGGATACTTGTAAGGCATCAATCTCAGCTGATTTATTCCCCATGTAACGCACATAATTCCCACAGCCATCTGTATGCGCGCGCGCAACTTGTGTCAAGCCGCCTGCAGCATGTGTGCGTGTGTTCGTCTCTTTTGCTTGAGTCTTCATTTGTATATTCGCACGTTTGCATTAAGGTGTGTGTATGTGTGTGTGATTAACTCATTTCATTCTTTTCTTTCATCCAATACAGACGTATTGTGCACACCCAAGTGAAAAATACTCCGTGTGTCACTCTTGTGTCTTATTACCGGGTATATATGTATATCTCACCGGTTCTCGTTCGATCACTGGAGTATAGTAACGTCGAGCTTACGTAGATGGGAAGACCGCAGCCGCGATACCCGTAACCCCTTTTAAGAACGTCTGCCTAGCTAGCTTCT
Organism: Octopus rubescens; assembly: GCA_027564515.1. Lineage (NCBI taxonomy): Eukaryota > Metazoa > Mollusca > Cephalopoda > Octopoda > Octopodidae > Octopus > Octopus rubescens. The sequence continues at coordinate 30,975,823 of JAOPUL010000002.1, read as the reverse complement.
ATGACAGCCGTGGACCTTACCATGAACGGTCTTTTAGCAAACAAAGACAAAATGTCAGTAGCGTAGCAAGGGGTAGGAGGGAGGCCGGAAGTCCATCCCAGGCGATGCTTTTATAGGGTCGGTACTTTTGAATCTGCTGTATAAACCTGTATAAGCTGTAATGAAATAAGTGTTTGTTTTTTAAATATATATATATCAGGACGCATTGAAGGCAGCGGGTGAGCCGAATCGTTAGCACGTTTCTGAGTTCAAATTCCGCCGAGGGCGACTTTGCCTTTCATCTTTTCGGGGTTGATAAAATAAGTACCAGTTGAGTACTGGGTGTCGATGTGATCGACTCAACCCCTACCCCGAAATTGGTGTTCTTGTGGCTAAAATTTGAAATCAATATCAGGACACAGTGGAGAGGGGGTACTCAAGCGTTTCCTGAGTGGCACACTAGCTATACCACAGCAAAATTTAACCTTCCCATCCAATTACGGGGCCTCTACAAGGTCCTCGACCCTACACGAAATGGCAGTCAAATATCTCTCCAAATACAACTTATCGTATTATGGACACATTGGATAATTTCGGCCTAGATACTTTATCTTTGTAAACAAAACGTGGTGGAATGTCTATGATCAAAGGTTTGCTCGATCGGTATTGATCTATGGCTTTTGTCTTTTACACTTAACTCCCTATTTCTCGCCATCAATGAGTCCATCGGAGGACAGTTTGGGCTGCATCTTGACCCCCCCTTCAGAAGGAACCAAACCCTATTTCCCTAAAATCAATTTTATAGGAAGTTTTTCATTAATGCTAACAATTTCAATTTCATTTAATGAGCCGGAAATAAACTATTCAGTGTGGTGGACCCCAGTATCATATTTACAGGAAATGATTATTTTTAACGACTATTAAAATGAAATATATACAGAGAAACAAACAAAGAAAATAAGAGAAATCGGAGATTTGCGTGTGCATGTTAGCATTATACACAAATAGCTCCAATAGTCATTGAAAGAAAGAAAAAAAAAACCTGATCCCGGTTCCTTTGTTCTCAAGTAATGGATGTAATAGAATAATAGCAAATGTTAACAAAATCACACACACACACACACAACGTTAGTCTGTAAAAGAAATCGGAAGATAGTACTCAATAGTTAGTTACATTGGCGAATTGGCCGCTTCTCAAATATCATGCTCTGGGATCTTATATACATGTATGTACGTGTACACACACACACACACACACACACACACACACACACACACACAGAGGAAGGCAGAGTGAGAGTAATTTGGATATACTAAATACTACTAAGAAAGGAAGAACTCAATACATTCATCGTTTAGTTGTTTCAGGCATTAGACTGCGGGCCATACTGGGGCACCGCCTTGAAGAGTTTAGTCGAACAAATCTTCACCACTGCTTATTCTATCGCAACCTGTTGTGCCGGACAGCTACATTGCGGAGACGTAAATAAACCAGCACCGGTTGTCAAGCGATGCGAGATGGTGGTGGGGTGGGGGAGCAAACACGACACACATACAACGGGCTTCCACAGATTCCGTCTACCAAAATTCACTCACTTGGCATTGGTCAACCAGAGGGAAAATATAGCAGAAAACATTTGCCAGAAATGCCGTGCTGTGCAGTGGGACTGAACCCGAAACCACGTGGCTGCAAACCAAACTGAAATTGGAAAACTTTAACGGCAATCCTTCGATATTTGTACACTACGTCATTCGGCCACACAACAACCTTCTCTCATGACATAGATAAAGAAGAGGCAAGGCTTGAAAAAGAGAGTGAATGACGTCGTCTCCTCACATCGAAAACTCTGCAGACCAATATCGAAGGAATGCCGGCTTTAACACTTCACGGTGACCAGTGGTTTCATTTTGGTAAAGGAATTTTCAGATATACCGTAAACACAAGAAAGAATACTATCAAACGACGAAAAAAAAAATCAATTCCACAACTGTAAGTAACACTGTATAATAGAAATTTAGTAGTAGTAGTAGTAATAGCAGTCACTAATACTTGTACTACTATTATTATTACTTATCCAACTATAGAATGTTATCAATGAGATGAAAGGTCAATAACCATAGATAAAAAAAGAGATTTGGAAGTTAATTCTTATGTTCTTATTTTAGTGCAGACAACTCGGTCGTTGCCAGTTATTGCGCGCGCGCGTATGTGTGTGTGTGGCTGTGTGGTTAGAAAAAGCTCGCTTTCCAACCACGTGGTTTCGGATTTAGTGTCACTGCGCGACACTTTGGCCATGTGTCTTCTTGGAAAGCCTCTAGCTGACCAATGCCTTGTAAGCGAACTTGGTAGACGGAAATTGTGTGTGTGTCTGTGTGTGTGTGTCTGTGTGTGTGTGTGGGGGGGGGGGGTCCGTATAATGTGTGTATTTCTGTGTGTGTGTGTGTGTGTTTGTGTTTGTATTTCCCCCAGCCACTGCTTGACAACCGGCGTTGATTTATTCACGTCCCCGACTAAAATCCTTCAAGACGGTGGCCCAGCAAAGCTGCAGTCCAATGACTGAAACAATTAAAAGATAAGATAGGTATGTGTGTGAGAGAGAAAAGTAGCGGAAACGGCTAGTTATTAACGGAATAGAATAGAAAGGACGATACATATATCGAAAAGAGTTATAATATATCAAATGGGCCATGAGCTTGTATGTAAGGCATGGGAAATGCATTGTCAGAGTTGTAATGGAAAGAAACAGATGAAAGGACAACGTTTTAGTTTTAAGGAAATAAACAAATCATTCATCATCCATCGAAGAAACGATCTTTTTTTATACGATCAAACAGACGTCTGCTCCTTTAGGGATGACCAGCAACAACCCATTTTTGGATGTGTGCGCGTGTATGTGTGGAGATATAGAGATAGAGATAGATAGATAGATAGAGATAGAGAGATAGAGATAGAGATAGAGAGATAGAGATAGAGATAGATAGATAGATAGATATAGAGAGATAGAGATAGATATAGAGAGATAGAGATAGATATAGAGAGATAGATAGATATAGAGAGATAGATAGATAGATATAGAGAGAGATAGAGATAGAGAGATAGATAGAGATAGATAGATAGATAGAGAGATATAGAGAGAGAGATAAAGAGAGAGAGATATAGATAGATAGAGAGATAAAGAGAGAGAGATATATAGATAGATAGATAGATAGACGACGGACGGTGGTGTCCTTTAGTTGGCGGAAGGTGTACTTCGTTCCCCAGTGAGATATGATTAAACAAGCATTTCCAAATGCACAAGTGCATGACGTGTGTGTACGCATATGCGTTCACACCTGCAGGCATACATGCACAAATACAAACACATTGAGTCAACGAGGAAGTTAGTACGTAATCGCTCGACCTGCTGGAAATAGAAACCAAATCTCCCTCAAATCACACATTTTACATGGATAATATGGTTCTGCACAAATGGGAAAAGATGTTATGATCGAGGCTGAAATCTCTTCGATGATATATCTACTCAATCAGGACTGACCCGGGGTTAAACAAAACTACAAACGCATATTTTAACGTGCGGTGTATAGCTCGCACGCGTGAAAGCTTGCGTGCTAAGTGCGTACTTATACAGACATACGTATATGAGCACACACTTCATCCGCTGTACGGTTTACCACCGCCACCACCATCCAGCCCTTTGTGATAACAAAAGTAATTCTCTACTAAAGTGTGTTTTAGCGGAGTCCATTTGGCTGCAAATACGCATTGAGGGTGAAGTTTCCACTCTGAGGATAATTTCGGCTCCCTACTTCATCCTACCAGTAACAAAGACTCTGATAAAATGTTATGGGGCATAGTTCTTCATCGTCACTGTCTTAAAAAAAGAAGAAATTCTGAGCATGGCCAGTACACAGTACACTGTGTGCGAATGTGTGAAAGAGAGCGTTTTCGGCATTCATTATAGTAAAGTAGGAAATTATCTAGTGCACCAAAAACTGTTATTTCTTCGGATCTACATACTTTAAGCATCGTAGATTAATTCCCACCTCCCCCAATTTTCCGAAAAACAAGGATGGTGGACAACTGCCCCATCCTGTTCTTATTTGCCTACAACAAAATATGTCAACTGGTCTGCCTTGCCCCCTATCGCTGTTCCCATTTACCTACCACAAAATTGCAGGGCCATGTCAACTTGTTCGCTTGTCCCTATCTCTGTTGGAGCTTACCTGCCACAATTATGCAATATACCTGCCACAATTATGCAATATGAGTACAAAAGACATCAATATAACATTTACTCTTAACAGCTGCTGTGATTATACTCCTGCTAAAATACACACACATACAGTTAACTCAGTAAATACTATAGAAAGCACACTCTCACTAATACACATTTTATATAACTGATAAATTATTATTATTGCTGTTACGAGCTGAACGAAAGAGTCTCTCTCTCTCTCTACGTGGTCGATCAACTTTCTAGAAATAGCAGCCAGCCTAATCGCTCCTCAAATCCGGCACTACTGTTTTTAAAATGAAAGACGTGTTCGATCTGAGATTAAGAGGAGAAGGCCTTATAACCTATCTAAGTTATTCTTACCGGACACTTTTCAAATTTAAAACCCGTATCGTTGACAGCAAAATCTGCAAGTCCAGATTTCTTATTATTTTTTCGATCCATGACACACTGAACAAGTTACTGAAAATGTCAATCAGTTTACTATAAGTTTTATTGCATAACAATCGATTATAATAAAAAGTTGTTTTAACAACAGCTAGACGCATGCGTGGAACCCTTCCGCAAAGGAATACATATGCCGGGCGGTTTTAACAGTTTTACAAGCTCCCAGACAAAGCAATGCACTGGGGTCTTTGCATGCACAACCATAGCCAACACAGATTGAATACTATGCCTTCTAGGCTGGTGGACCACCTTACAAACTATTCTTTGTGTTCATGTCTTAAGACAACACTGTACACGTGCAGCGGTGTAATGAATTAATGAAAAAACACCCAAGTTTCTAAATTCCCTAACATTTATTTCCCAGCTTTGCTTCAAAAACGAATGGCACATCTAGTTCGTCTTCTCCCAAGAAGTAAACTATCGCATATAATTATTTCTGGTTAACTTTTTCAGGATAGACCTAGCTCAAAAATACTATCAACAGAGTGGACTCCGCAGATGGTACCCAATAACCAGGTGGTTAATTTAAACTAGGCGACATGGTTTTAAGTCTTGTATCCAAGAACACAAACAACCGGAACAAATATCACAAGATATCTTATCCTGAGACATATTTTAACAATTCTGCTTTATCAATTTGCCCTAGACTAGATAGAAGGTAAAATTTAACCTCGGCGTTATTTGAAATCAGAACGTGTAGCGAGCCGGAACAAAATAAACATAGCAAGATATTTTGTCCAACGCTGTAATGATTCAGCTAATTTTCCATTAAAAATGGTGATGGCGGCGGTCGTCTGCGCCGGCTAAATAAGACGATGGTGGCGGTGGTGATGGCGGTGGTGATGGCGATCGTCTGCGTCGGCTAAATAAGACGATGGTGGCGGTGGTGATGGCGATCTTCTGCGTCGGCTAAATAAGACGATGGTGGCGGTGGTGATGGCGATCGTTTGCGTCGGCTAAATAAGACGATGGTGGTGATGGAGATCGTCTGCGTCGGCTAAATAAGACGATGGTGGCGGTGGCAGAAAAAGGCACACTGTGACTGAATGCCTTACAGTAATTTTAGTTTTGTCATTTAGTTCAAATCCCATCGGAGACCAACTTTTCTCTTCGTCCCTCTGGCACTCGAAACAATAGTCCATGTAGTAAACTAAAGACGAGAGTCAATCGACTAAACTTATCCCTTCTCCCCACAACAAATATGTACCCTCGAGCCCTAGTAAGAAATCAATGATATGGCGCTGGTCTTTCTTTCACTCAGCTAACGAAATCAACTTCAACTGTGTATGTGCGTGAGAGAAAGAGAGGGGTGAGGTGATAGGAAGAGAAAGAGATGGGGAGAGAAGAGGAATAATGACAGTTGAGTGGTCGGTCATTCATCTGATAGGAAGTTGATGTTTAACCCCAGGTCAGCCCTGATTGAAGCCGTTGAAACTGTAACAGTCTTATTTTCTTCTTCTTTTCAAGCATTGGTCCTTTGAGAGGAGAGATTTAGTTGCTAATTCTAACAGGCCCATCGACTGCGTAGAGCAGGCATGGGCAACGTTTTTGCAAGAAGCGGGCCACCCACATGAGACATGGTTCATCATCAGGCGGGCCGCACTACTAAAAAATTCAATGTCATTTTTCGTTGGGCGTGCCACTGAGAAAGTCCCGCGAGCCGCAGCTTGCCCATGACTGGCGTAGAGGCTGCTTCGTTTTGGTCCGATCGATGAAGCAGTTAAGCTGACCGAAGTGAAAATTTCCCAGAAAATGACTAACGACAAGTTATTTATAGCTGAGTGAATTGATTTAAAAAATAAAAATAAAATCATTAATAATGATATAAAATCAATCAGATGACTATATTCTCATTCATTCACGTGGAGGCTGAAAACACCACTAATCGCTACTACGCAAACTCAGAGTAGCTATGAGCGAAATTTTTCAGCTTACAATAATTATGTATATAGGATTAACTCTACAATATGTATCGAGCAATTTCTTATTTTTTTTCTTCTCGTTCTTCGAGTAATTCTTTTGAATCATAAAAAAAATATAGCGTATTTCAATAGATGCTTTTAAAATAACACCACACATTAACCGAATAATACAAACTCATTACATTATATATATATATACACATATATATATATACAGAGAAAGAGAAAATGTGAATAATGTACGAACACAAATCAGAGATATATTTACGGTTGCAAATACAATTGAACATAGTTATTCCATTATCAAATATATCAAGATATAAATGTGTTCGTGTGTGTGTGTGAGTGAGTGAGTTTGAGAGAGAGAGAGTGGGGACACTTTTCATGCAAAATGTCCCCCCCCCCATATCAGACTATGAAGGTGCGTGGTCAAGTGGTTAAGGTGTTTGGCTCATGAACGCAAGGTCGTGGGTTCGATTCCTGGACCGGGTAGCGCAGCATAACCTCGAGCAAGGTACTTCATTTCACGTTGCTCCAGTCTACACTGCTGAAAATAAGTACCAACCTAGTACTGGTGCAGCGCTCTCTCCTTGACTAAACTGTTTACACATCCTCGATGTTCCTTCCCGTTGGGTCAAGGATCGGAGGGCCATGATTACATAGGCACGTACAAACAAGAAGTGAAAGCATGGTACATGCTACCTGGTCAAACTCGCGTGCGAGCGACGGTTTAGTAAGTCAGATATCAACTAGTTTTATTTTTGGTGGTGTTCATCGTAAAAGAATCGAATCCAAAGGACCCAAGTCTTCCTGTGTATATAGTAATAGGAGCAACAGCAGTGTGCGCGCAAACGTCTGTTCTGGTGTGTGTGTGTGTGTGTGTTGATGTGTGAGCGTGCGCGCGTTGATATGTGTGTTTGTGGATACATTGTCCTGAATGTATATATTCTGTGTCTGTGTGTGAGTAATAGGCAACAATGCAGAACAAAATGCTGAAAGAAAATACATGTGTGTGTGTGTATATGTATATATATATATATAAAGGCATATTTAGACATCGTTAGTGGAGAAAAAAGAGCAGGGTAGGACTCTGAATATCTGAAGTCCCGTGCTGAAATGAAACAAGGGTGCGACGAACTAACCACAAACCATTTCCCACGCACCATAGTTATTATTGCCAATACTTTGAAGAAGAAAAAACCCAACTCAAATGCCCCAATCAACTTGTTCCTCAAAGTGTGTGTTGCTATCGACAACTTATACATATAACACGGGCTAATGAATAAATTTATTAATTACACAAAACTCGGAGAGTTATAAAAGGCGATTGAAAGCACTAGATGCCGCTCAGAGAGACAGAGGGGTTTTTTTTTCTACGGTTAGATCTTTTCCATAGCATTTAAGACTATATAATCAAATGTATTTATTGTATACGAGTTCAAATTTCGCTCAGGTCGGCTGTTTTTTACCTTCTCGGTCTTGAACAAAAGTCCCAGTCAAGTATATAAGGAAAGAGAGGTCGACTTAATCTCATCCAAATTGTTGGATGTGTTTGCTGTGCCTGTGTTAGAAACCCTTATAGGCTGCAGAGAGCAGCGAAAGACAGGCATAAAACTACGGTAAATATTTTAGTCGATTAACTCAAACCTGGTACATTACTCGTAGTTTATTTTATCGATTCAGGAAGGATAAAAAAAATAAAGATGATCTCAGCTAGATTTGAACTCAGAACGTAAAGTATCTTGGATACTTATGCCTATCTACGTTCTGAGTTCAAATCTCGCTGGGGCTGACTTTGCCTATCACCCTTTCGACAGCGATAAGGAAGAACAAATTTGAGCATTCTCTGCAGCCAAGTTCACTGTAGTGGTTGCGACGAATTGACAAGCGTTGTCCGTCACAGCACGGTCTCCGGTTCAATTCTCTGACGTTCTATCCGAAGAAAGCTTTATATTTTTCAAATGCATATCTCTACAGAAGGTAGAATGAAGCACCGGTCATATAGAATTTTCAAATTCACGAATGGATTAATCTTTTCGAAGACATTATTCAATATCGACTCTTATACATTCGAATCTTACCAAAGTTTAACATCAACTTTTCAATTACATTGAGAGATTGTTAAAGAGCACAAACAATATACAGGGCCCTATTGAAGTCACTACATGTGTGTGCATCTGGAGATTCCGTTAGAAACAGAAAGAAACTCTGAGGGTATATTAATTTCTTTCAAAGAGAAGTTACTCTTACTGGATTACTGACGATTTCTCCGCAAATTTAACAGAACTAGTTCTGTAAGGGTCACTTCATTTCTCACACAGAGAGAGAGAGAGAGAGAGAACTCAATGCATAATATAGAGCATTTACACTTATTAGTACTGAAGTACATATATGACTAAAGCAGTTAGAGTTTCGTGCAAGGCGCCTACCAAAAGTTTAAGTACCTATACATATCTGTGTGTGAGTGCGTGTGTATAACACATGCGCGCGTGCACACACACACACAACTAAAGGAAATCGGTCTTTGACGTTCTAGTTTTAGTTCAAGACTTTTTTTTTTTATTATAAGAACGCAATATCCATGGGGTGCGGGTGGATACAGTCATTTATATTGACCCCAGCATTTGACTATCAGTTATATCACTAACTCCAGAAAGACGTTAGACCAAGATGACTTTGGTGGAATTTGAACTCAGAATATGTTGAGTCATAAAAGTTTGCTCGCCACTCTTCCGACTCTACTAAGAGCACTCACGAATGAAAATAAATTTCCAGCGTGCCGCATCTGCGAAAACGGTTTCGATTCTAATTCAGTTGTCGCTCAACGTTCCCAGTGTTTCTCGAGGGACAGGTGAGGGGAGAGGAGAGGAGGGACATGTATTTCACACACTCAGTTTTCTTCTCGCCGTTCCTTTATCTTAATAAACACAACCCGTTGTGTTTTGGTAAAGACGACCGATATGGATGAGAAACAACGAATGCATTTAATCAGCGAGACGGGACAATTTTGTGATTGTGAGCGCATCTTTTCTTTGCTAACATGTGTTATCATCGTTACCATCCTGAGGAATGAATTTCTCTGGAGGAATATAGGATGGTTTCACACACATCCATACCCTATCCTTTACACAGTGTGTCTGTGCCTCTGTGTGTGTGTGTGACTGCACCTTTATAGATGTGCTTAATTTGGTAGCCCGCTGATATTCGAAATGAACTCCTCGCTGATATCCCGTCCCGGATTGAGGCACTTCACTCTAAATAGAAAACGGCCCACTCTTGTCTAGGTAGATGTTATGAAAATGAACAGGACATTGCGCATTAATATCATCAACAAAGACCTCATAATTCAAAGAGTGTAAAAAGAAAAACAAATAGGAGGGATTTATGGCGTTCATGCCTTTGCCAATAACAATATGGTAGGAATGACACAAAACGCATATTCATCTATTGAACTATGTACTAAATAAAATAACCAGACTGCAGTTGAGAATTATACAATGTTCTCGAGCGTGGCGATTGTTTAACGGTCCTGGGGTGAAATCCTGCTGCAGCTTGCCTGAGTCCCCCCACCCACTTTATATGAAAAAACATTCTTCAGGAATGAACCAGCTATCCAACTGGTTCAGAACTGGCATGCAAACTATACCTATCGTGCAAGTCTGGGTACAATATTAAGCTTTGGCGGGTTCAGATTCGACCCCAAGTCGGAATTGGTTAACTTCTAACGCTTTATATCATACGGAAAGGCATGAATGCTATCACTCCCATTTCTGTACCTCCCCCCACCTCTTATATCTACATCAAAAATAAAATAAAATAAATAACAAAACACACACATTGGCGTAAGTGGTATGTGTGTGCAACTCTATGCGCACGCTCTCTCGAGCACACACGCAATACTAAAATAGTAGTAGCTGTATAGTAAGCCGTGTTGACTAAATTATGCAGAAAGGGACAGTTCCGTGAAGCAAGTAATAAAAGTGTCCCGGGGACGATTGAGAAAAGCAAAAAGGAGTTTTCAGCATGTATAAATGGGCGCAAAAAGATGGTCTTCATATAGATAGCTCAAGTTTAGCAAATGTAACGATGGGACCAGACCGAGCCAGCGAGTGATCACTATACGTGCAAGAAATAGCAGTGAAATCAAATCTCATTCAATCACAGTCTATTGACTTTAAAAAGAGAAAGAGACATTGTGTGCGTATGTGTGTCTACAGAGCTATGAATGAAGGTGTTTAAGTTATGACTAACTCATCATAAGTGGAAGGAAGGTGTTCTGATTGCGACGGGTTAGTCATAACTGGAACACGTTTTGCTCATAGGTGTGTACACCAATCAGCAAAAGCGTTCCAGCTATGAGCTAACCTGGGACAAAAGAATAACTGGGTACTTAAAATTCATCTTCTTAAATCCCAACTTGATGGGATCTTTAATAGAATAGACAGAAGAGAAGAGACAGTTAAATGTGTGTCTCTCTCTTTCTTTCAAACACGCGTTCGGTTTGGATGTAACTTCCAGTGACCAAGTCAAGCGATACCTGCAGCCAACGCCCAATTGGTGGCTGCAATGAGGAATGCAGACGTAGTTGTGCAATCAAGAAGTCAGCTTTGCAACTCTGAGGTATCGAGTTCGATCCCACCATGCAGTAATTTTGGCAAATGTTTTTTTTTTTTTCTGAATAAAATTTGGAAGCCCGTCAGAGGGATCGTAAACATTTCTTTTGAAGTGATAAGATTTAAACTATCGCTTTGTTTAACACCAGAATCATCTCGCACTTTGAGGTGTCTTTAGTGGAGTTTCCTCCGATGGTCACTTCCCCCTTACTAGTCTCGAGGATCCCGAACGTGATCGAGGGTACTAACTTGATTAGTTTATCTTTTACCTTTTACTTATTTCCGTCATCGGACTGTGGCCATGCTGGGGCACCGCCTTGAAGGATTTTAGTCGAACAAATCGATCCTAGTACTTATTTTTAAGTCTGGTACTTATTCTATCGGTCTCTTTGGCCGAACCGCTATGTTACGGGGGCATAAACAAATCAACACCGGCTGCTAAGCGGTGAGTGGGAAAACACACACACATTATATATATATATACACATACATACACACACACACGAACGGCTTCCACACAGTTTCCGTCTACCGAATTCACTCACAAGGCATTGGTCGGCCCCCGGGGATATAGACGATACTTGTCCAAGGTGCTGCGCGCAGTGGGACTGAACCCAAAACCATGCGGTTGCAAAGCGAACTTCTTGAGCATACAACCATACCTGCACCTAGCAATTCAACAAAAACAATAAATTCGAGCTAATTATATTCCCCCGCGCCCCACTATCGTCTTTATCTACCTCGTAGTATATCCATGTTTCTGGGAGAGAGAGAGAGAGACCTCCAGCAATTCATCACCAGTGCTAAGGTTTTGGCACGACCACGTTTGGTACGCCGCACACATTGGACTGTACCACCAACAGTAGCTTCCGCACAAGATCGTCCGGGCGTCCGCCGCCCCATCACCAATCATACTCCTGCATAATTAAATCTATAGTCATATAGCTGTATAAGTATGTATGTAATGTACCTATTTATTATCGATCGATTTATACAATTTTTAATCGAGCTACCACCAACAGTGTGAAAGTTTTTAGTAACTGAATAGATTGTAATGTTCATATTTAGCCAGAATCTTTGATCAAGTATCACCGATTGTATGAAGAAAAATACTGGTTAGAGAAATGACCGGTGTGTTGAAGAATAAGCTTGATTAGTAGTTAGAGCGGTAAATATAATGTCTCACGTCGGCGCAAGGCCACAGAAATGCATAAGAAGCAGGCTGTGTAATCGATGTTTATCTATCTACCCGATAATGTTGCCTGTGGGATGAAGTAAAAAAATTGAAACCTGGTGGGGGTTGGGGGAATTGTTTTATGAAACTCAGGAATAATAATGGAAAAAAAAAAAAAAAAGAAAAACATCGTACAAATATCGCCCTAAAATTTTAACTAAATCTGCCAAATAATTGTAAAAAATTTATCCTTTTTACAGTAGGCACAAGGCCTGAAATTTGTTCGAGGGGTGGGGAGAGGGGGCTAAACGTTTACATCAACCCCAATGCTCAACTGGTATTTATTTACTCGACCAGGAAAGGATGAAAGCGAAAGTCGACCTCAGCGGAATTTGAACTCAGAACGTAGAGAACGACGAAATGTCGCTAGGCATTTTGTCTGGTGTGCTTGTTGCCTTAATAATAATCGTTTCTAATATAGTCATAAGGGCATAAAGTTAGGGGCAGGAAGCTAATCGATAACATCGACCCCCCCCCTCCCAAGTATTTCACTGTTAGTACTTTATTTTAACGATCCCCAGGTGAAATGAAAAGCAAAGATGACCCCCGGTGAAACTCGAACTCAGAACGTAGAACTGAAAGAAAAACTACGAAGTACTTTTTTTTCCCGACGATTCTGCCAGCCAGCTCGCTGCGCCTCCACTTTTTTTTTTCTCTCTAAAAAATAACAACGACCGTAGTCGATTTAATCAAACCTTTGTATTTTATCAAACTCTTACGAAATAAAAAGCAGCAGAGCTGTTGGTCGAATTGGGATTCACGAAATGAAAGACAGCATTCCCTTTCCAGTGGTCCAGTAAAGAAAAGAAAAGCTCACTATCCTAGGTCACAAAACAGACGACAGGTATAATTTAGATGCAATCATTCACCGTCATTATCGCATAATAACAATTATTTCTTTTATTTGTCACAAGGGCATCGGATAAGGGGACAGCTAATAATAATTGTTTGTAATTTAGGCACAAGACTAGTAATCGCGCGTTTTTATTTGTGGGCCGGGGTTACACGACACCATCGATGCCAGTACTTGATTAGTATTTTATTTTATCGACCCCTGGAAGGATGAAAAGCAAAGTTGATCTTGGCGGGATTTGAACTCGGAACATAAAACGCCGAAAGAAATATCGCAAGGCATTTTCACCGATACTCTAACGCGCCGCCCTACTTGCTTAATAATGCTTTCTGATTTCGGCACAAGGCTAGTAATTTTGGAGAGCGCGATTTAGTCGATAGTATCGAACCCCCCCCCCCCCAGTACTTGACTAGTATTTTATTTTATTGACCCCGAAAGGATGACAAGGATAAACTAACTTCGATTTGATTTGAAAACAGAACGTAAAGAAAATCAAGATTACTGGTATTATTTGAAACCATTATTATAAAATTACGCCGAGGTCGACTTTGCCTTTCATATCGTTTCGGGGTCGATAAAATAAGTACTGAGGTCGATATAATCATCGACTATCCCTTCCCTGCCAAATTTCAGGCCTTGTGCCTATCGTAGAAAATTATTATTATTATTATTACCGCCCTGCTATTATTTAATAATGCTTCTTGCATAGGGCACAAGGCCCGGTATTTTTTCTTCTTTGCTTGTGAGGAATTAGTCAATATCATCGACCCCAAAAATTAATTGGTACTTTATTGTATCGATTCCGAAAGTTTGAAAAGCAAAGTGGACTTCGACGGTATTTGAACTGAGAACATAAAGAGCCGGAAGATATACTGTAAGGTATATTTAATTCGAAGTTCTTAACGGTTTCGCCAGTCCAGCTGAACAATAACGATTTCTTGTATAGGCACGAGGCTAGAAATTTGGGAGTATGGGAACACTCAATTATACCGATCCTCGTATTTAACTGGTACTTTATTTTATCGTGTCCAAAGAGATGAAAGCACGCTTGACACGGCAGAATTTGAGCACAAATCATAAACAGAATAGATACCAAAAGGTATTTTTTCCCGACGCACTAACGATTCAGTCCAGACCCTTTAATGGAGTTTTGAATTGTTCTGTTGATGAAATTACCCTTCCATTTACTTCAGTAGTCGTTCAGTATTTCATTGGTGTCCTGCAGAAACTAGTAATTTAATATTTATATTGATTAGTTAAACGGTAAATAAAATATGATGACAACGACGATGACGAATATATTATGACAAGCTTGCAAGTTCATAGGGATAAGAGAGGATTGTGAGAGCGCGTGTGTGTGTGTTGCACATCTTTAGTGCATAGCAATGTAAAAAGAAAAGATCAGCGTGTATATACACATTATTGATTCAAATAAATTAATGCTGATATAAAAATCATCCGTGAGTGTCTTTCACACTCACAAACACTCACGGAAGATACTGTAAATGTCTCAGTATACAGGAAAAACCCATTTCCCATTGTCTACAGCAATAACGGTGCATTGGAGAATCCTCCTCTCTGCACCTGTCTGTCTATCTTTATTCTAACCGAAACTTTGTAGCTGAGATGACGATGCTACTATGATACAGTCGTACGAAACAAACACAAATCTTGGTCAGTTTTGATACCTTGTATCGGTCCAAGTATTTTTGTTTCCTGTAGCCAACCTCATCCATATATATATATATATATATATATATATATAGATATAGATATATATATATATATATATTGGGCGGTGAATTGGTAGGGTCATCAGAGCGTCTGACAAAACATCTTCTAGTATTTACTTAACGTTCTGAGTTCAAATCCCATCGAGTTCAGCTTTGCCTTTCAATCTTTCGGGCATGACAAAATAAAAGTATAACTCAATAAATAGTGAGATCGATTTAATCGGCAACCCTTTACATCGCCACTAAATTTATGTCCCTTTTTGTTAGAAATGACAGTGGTTATTATTAATAAGGGCGGCGAGCTGGCAGAATCGTTAGCACGCCGGACAAAATGCTTAGCGGCATTTCTCCCGGCTTTATGTTCTGAATTCAAATTCCGCCGAAGCTGACTTTGTCTTACATCATTTCAGAGTCGATAAAATAAATACCAGTTGTGCACTGGGGTCGATGTAATCGACTAGCACCCTCCCTTAAAATATTTCAGGCCTTGCGCCTATAGTAGAAAGCGTTATTATTAGTGAAAGGTGCGTGTGCTGGCAGAATCGTCAGCACCCCGGACAAAACGCTTAGCGGCATTTCTTTCGACTTTACGTTCCGAGTTCAAATTCCGCCGAGATCGACTTTGCCTTTCATCCTTTTAGGGTCGATGAAATAAGTACTAGACAAGTCCATTCTACTAGCCCCCACCTCCCAAAATTACAGGCTTTGTGCCGATAGCAGAAAGGATTTGTTAGAGAACCGGACAAAAAGCCTTGTGCTGTTTCTTTATGTACAGTCCTTCAGTTTTCTTCGAGGCCCATGTTGATAAAATGAGTAATTAGTTAAGCACTGGAATCAGTCTCAGTGATAGTTAAAGTTACATACATATGTTTTAGGTTTAATACTCACGCTAGCTTTCATCCTCCCGGTATAGCTAAAATACGTACCAGCACCCTCACAAGATCAGAAATTATTAATATTATGGCCCTGTGACGCAATGATAACGCGTCCGACTCTCTCTCAGAAGATTTCGTGTTCGAATCACGCCGGGATTATAGTATATAAATATTGTATTTTAGGGCGGTGGAACGGCAAAATCGTTAAAGGGTCGGAAAAAATGCCATTCCGTATTTATTCTGACTTTTTGCTTTCAATTCAAATCCCAAGAACTGATTTGATTTAAATCGACAAACCTCCCAGCAAAGTTCCCAGCGTTGTTGTGCCTGTTTTAAAAAAAAATTTATTAAAGGGTGGTGAATTTGCAGAATCTTTAAAACGCAAGAAAAAAAAAAAGAAAAAAAAGCCTCACGGTATTTGAGTTCAAAGCACGTCGAGGACAGCTTTGCTTTTCATCATCCGAGGGTCGATAAAATACAGTACCAGTTAACTACTGAGGTCGATGTAATCGACTAACCCTCACTTCTCAAAATTTCCTGGCTTTGTGCTTTAGAAACAACCATTATTAAAGTTGAGCGGGGGTAAATCGGAAGAAAAAAAAAGTGAAAACTCTGGACTCAGTTTCCCCGAGTTCAAATCTCGGCGATATGATTGCCTTTAAGCGTGTGAAAAAATACATACAAGTTAATATTACATACATATATTTATTATATACATACTCTTGTAGGCGCTGTTCTACTCTGGCCTTGGCTACGATGGCGAGAACTAATGAACTGAGGGTTTATTCGAATCACCAAAGGTTCTCTATATGGTCGATTTACATGCCGGAAATAGCAGTCAAACAGTCCTAAAATAACACCCTAACTTCGTAGATGTACGACATTCATAAAATGAATATTTTTAATCATAGGCCTGTTCGATCAGCAGGGCTGACCTGGGGCTAAACAAAATTAGTTTATTCATTGGACTACACCCTTCCAAGTCCGTCGCTTTATGCAAATGTAGAATCGTTAAAGCGTCGGACAAAATGGTTTGCGGTATTTGTTCCGAGTTCAAATCCCACTAAAGTCAATTGTGCCTTTTATCCCTCCATGGCCGATGAAAAGTACCAGTCAAGCACAAGGGTCAATTTAATTGACAAACCAGATTTCTGGTCTTGTGCTTATATTAGAAACAATTTATCAAGGCGGTGGACTGACTCAATTCTTATAGCATTCGGGGGAAAAAAAGGCTTGCGCGATTTGTTCCAGCTCTATATTATCTGAGTTCAAATCCCGCTGAAGTCAGCTTTACCTTTTATCTTTTTGGGGTCGATAAAATAAAGTACTGGGTCGATGGCATCGGCTTACTCCCTTTCTTCAAAACCGCTGGTCTTGTGTCTAAATTAGAAATAAGATGACAGGTTGCTTTTCGTTCTTTCCTGCTCCGAGTTAAAACTATCTTCTTTTATAATAATTCCATCTCGACCCCAGAAAGATGAAAGTAAAATTAATCTTGAAGGGATTTGAACTCACAATATAAAAAGTGATAACTAAATGCCGCGGGCGTTTTTGTCCGACGCTTTAAGCGATTCTTGACAATTCACCGACCATGATCGACTTTGCCTTTCTTTCATCCTTCCGAAATAGATTAAGAAAAAAGTCTCGGTAATATATATTGGAGTCGGTTAAATTCTGTAATAACCATCCTCTGTGAGTGAGTTTGAGACTGTGTCCCCGAAAACGGTGGCTTTGGATTAATTATTGACAATAACGTGCGTTTCATTTTAACAACAGTTAAGCCTTGTAGGGCGATAAATATTTTTTTTTATTATTGCTAGAAAATGAATGACTGCGAGGTGTCAACTATGTCATCTGACCGAATCAATCGGGTATTTTAGACCTCTGCATCCAAAACCCTCGGACACCACTCTAGCCTCGGGGTACATACAAAAAAAAAAGCAACCTTCTTTCACTGGGCGCTGTTCAATAATCATCTATTTATCAAGACTTTAATCATCTGCTTCTTTCTTCTCTTTTCAAAGAGAAGCAACACATGTAAGAATCTTCACACACTACTAGGATATTTCTCTCTCTCTTTTTTCCTGCCTCGAGCAACGAAGTGAACATAAAGTCCAGTTAGATCAACGTTACAACTATAGTATTTCTTCAAATACAGTTTTTTTTTTAGTGACAAACGTATAAACTTGTCGGAAATCTCATCATACATATACATAATTTCTTTATCTTTCTTTCATACATACATACACAATATACGAGGTAGTGCTCTACTGAAATCGGTGAATAGGAAAAAAAGGTTCCCAATATAGTATACTTTAAAAAGGGGACATTTCAGTGCCGAGTGTATATAGTATGTAACTGAAGGAAACTACTAATGCTCTACAGTAATGAACAGTAAGCAACCTTAAAACTATGAGAATCAATTGACAGGTTTGTCAACTATATCGAAGAAACGGGGAAAGACGAAATAATAGCTAATACGACTATAAAATCAAGGATTTCTTTAGTATCCGGCTCCTCATTAATTTCAATTTAATAACCATTTGGAGCATTTTATTAAGCTTTGTATCTGGAAGAACTGAAAAAAAAAACCCCAAAAAACAATGGGCTGAACTTTTTTTTGCAGAAATGCACACATTACCTATATATATAAATTTGTACAGACACACACTGAGTAGATATTGTTGTTTAACAGCAGATCAACCCTTATTTAGCAAACCTATGATCAAAAACATTCCACTCAACGACCCCAGTGGGCTAAATCTTGGTGGACTGCATTTTCTAATGTGCCTTTAAAAGTGGCATGTGATTTGAGAAATGTGGCTGTTATTTCTAGCATGTCAAAATAACAACGTAGAGGCTTCCCGTGTATATTCTGTGCGAATATGTGTGTATAAATATTTATTTTTATCGGTATAGCTATTGTAGTATTCTATCTATGTATTCACGTGTGAATGTATTTAA
Source organism: Octopus rubescens (assembly GCA_027564515.1). Taxonomy (NCBI): domain Eukaryota; kingdom Metazoa; phylum Mollusca; class Cephalopoda; order Octopoda; family Octopodidae; genus Octopus; species Octopus rubescens. Next base: position 30,956,968 of record JAOPUL010000002.1, on the reverse strand, counting down.
GTGTGGGTGTGTGCAAATATATATATATTTCATATTAGTAGCATTGCTGTTGTTTACTTTGTATGAATGTATATTTAACTCGACAGAGTGGATTTTTAACAAATCCGATAGTCAATACATAGTTTTCACGCTATTTGAATTGGTTTTTATCGTATTATATTTTACTTATTATTATTTATTTATTTGTAACGGTCAAGGAGCAAGTATGAAAATCAAACTCTGAAACGAGGAGACTTTATTGCAATAAAATAAATCTAGTTATCCAAACCAACAACGATCAACAGATACATCGTGTGTATATATATATAGCCGGTAATAAATAATGTATGTGTGTGGAAAATCAGTTATCTTCACATTCTGCTTTGCTTGCTTGCTACACACATACACACACTCTTATTGAACGTTGCTATCCTTTAACCCCCAGATAAAATTTTATGTTTTATAGCTGAGTGAATACGGGTAGAAATGCTGGGTGTCAATAGGTGAAAAGAAAAGTGTTAAATTACCAGACGAGAACAGTCAGCAAGGGGTAACCGCTCTTTCAGGAGCAAGTAAACCTGCTGGCTGACCAACGAGGGGAAAGAAAATAAAATAAGAAGGAAACTGAGCGAATAAATTACTAAAAAAATGAAAATCTTCCTACCTTTAACGGTTAAAGTAAGGAATCCGATTGTCCAAATAAAAGTTAAGGTCACCGAAAAAAAGGACCGACTGACCGTCCGTCTGCTTTCTGGTAGAAGTTTCAATCCGATTTTCGCCATTGCCCCGGCCCAGATAGATGGGCCCTCACCAAGGTGTCGGTCTATAAATGTGTGTACACTGAACTATTACATTCACAGTCAGTGTGGTATATATGTATATAATTATAAATAATTAAAGGGTGTAAAAATTGTCCTAGTGTTGCAGACAAGGAACCAGGTTCCAGGTGGTGTGCACAAACAATTTATGTGTATATGTGTGGGTAAGTGTTTTGAAAAGAAAAATTACAATACCAAAATCTGATTAAAGAAAAAGAATGAATGTAGAAAACAAATATATATTTCTTTGGTTATTCAATGACTTTTACTGTCGTGATATTTTTTTCGGTGAAAAATAAATTAAGATGAATATAAAACTAAATAATCCGGAAACTTATCTATCTTATAAACAGAAGTCTAACTCTACATTCATGTTTTCCCATCATATCATTTCAAATCTTCCCCCCTTTTGTCAGTCAAAAAGATAACATCTTTATTCAAATATAAATATATCAGCATATATATATATATATAAATATATATATATATATACGCTCACACAAACTTCGCTCTTTCTACTGCAGGTGTCCGTTTCTTAGATTTTTCTTTATATAGACGTCGTCCACGAATAGAAGGTAAATATCCTTGAGCAGGTAAAATCCGGAAAGGTAAACCGTGGGTGGGCCATCAAAACTTAATACCTACTAACTACTATGTTTATACTTGCTACAGTTATTTCTAAAGGGGAGAAGAAACATCTATAGTGGTTAGCATGACAGTAAAACCGGCGAGTCTACACACTAATCATATATTACTAGAATAGGTGTTGTTGATATATGCATATATAAATATGTAATATATTCTACAAATTATCTGTTTATAAAGGTGGTTTTTATGTTTTGCATGTGAAAAAATGTGTTAGTACGTCGGTTCCTATTAATTCTTTAAAGTCGGTGTTTGTGTTAGAAACTCAAATATTTATTTCTTTCCAACAGATTGTGCGTAAACATGTATGTATACACACATATGTTTTATCAGTAGGCCGGCACTCAATATATCATGTGTGTATATATAAATATATATATACGAATATAATCCGTGTGCAGATTACGGTGTGTGCAGATATACAGGGTGTATATGTATATTAAAATAAAACATCAACACAAGTATGTCCTGCAAGTGCAGTTGGTATAATATGAACCCATTTCCTGGTCACTCATATATATTTCTCCACAAATTTCGTTTTTCTTCTTTGAAATATCCTTTCGTCAGTTAAAAAATCCAAACTAATTTTAATTAATCGTCCGTACACATATCTCGCTTTCTTCTTGCATGTGTTCGTATTTCTTCCTCTCTCTTGCTTTCATTTCAGCTTTCAACAAATACCTCGAACAGTGTTTTTTTTTTTTTTTCAGTCCAGATTCAATTCGAACTCGAGGTACTTTAGTTTGTATTAGCTTCGTTGTTGTTGGTTGCTGTCACCAAGTTATTGATGCGATTGTTGTTGTTATAATAATTATTTGTTGATTTCACTTTTCCTTCTTTTTTTTTTTGTAAATGGGGAAAGTAATAAGAGGGGTGGGTTTAAAAAAACCAAAAGGGCACCCCCTTCTTTCCAAGTTAAAGTTGCTAATACAAAGCTTTGTAGTAGAATGGAAGAAAAGGAAACTGCTGGTAGCGTAAAGCCAGAGCTGCTGCGGTTAATGGAGAAACAGCCCGGACCGCCATACTGCCTCTACTTGCTTCAAAACTGAGACTAACAGTGAGGGGGAAAGGAGGAGAGGCTGGAGGTATAATGCTGGTAGAGAGAGGAGTTACTATATGCATATACAGAGGGTAGTAATTTGTGGTGGTTTGTTAGTAGCTGAGGAAGAGGAAGAGTGAGAGAGAGGAAAGAAGGCAGAGCTAAATGAGTGAGAGTGGAGGAAGAGGAGTAAGAGGCAAAGTGAAGACGGAGAGAGAGAAAGGGTGAGAGTAATGAAGGGAGGGAAAAAGAAAGCGGGTGTGATTTGGTTATTGAAGAGGGGCTGGCTGAGTGCGGCGATGAGACAAGCAGGGAACAGGAGGACAAGAAAGAGGAGAAAACTGGAATAAAAGAAAAAAATAGGGAGCAAGTGGATGATAGTAAGTTAAGCGTAGGGGAAAAAGGGGGTGAAGAATGAAAGACAGAAAGAGAGTGCGTGTTTATTTATTATGTGTAAAAGAGAATAGAGAAGTTGTATGTTCGCTGTATATGTATGTTTATACGATTGTCTATCTCTCTGTCAGTCTTTCTAGGTGTATATATGTATGTACTTGTGTATATGTCAATGAATTGTGATCATGTAGATTTATGTCCGACTATATAATATGTGTATGTGAAAGTATCTATCTATCTATCTATCTATCTATCTATCTATCTATCTATCTATCTATCTATCTATCTATCTATCTATCTA
>JAOPUL010000002.1:29924135-29937825 GCA_027564515.1 Octopus rubescens | reverse complement strand
GTGTGTGTGTGTGTGTGTGTGTGTGTGTGTGGGTGTGTGTGTGTGTGTGTGTGTGTGTGTGTGTGTGTGTGTGTGTGCAGTTTATAAAACATCATTCAACATATTTATCATGGCTTCCATCCCAGCATGATGTTATCTTCCTACCTGTACTAGTTTTTTCTCATTTGTCTGCTGCCGCCAACTTCGAAGGATGTATTTCTTTCATGCTTTATTTGAAAGCTAGAAACATATCACTGAAAATACTTCTTCTTTGAAATTATTTTAATTGTTTCAGTCGTATAACCGTGGCCATGCTAGAACACCGTCTTAATTTATTTCCTTTTCGTTTTGTTTTCGCTCTATGGCTAGAAGTTGGGCTATGATTGAATTTGTAGCAGTTGATCATCCGTTACTGTATCCTTGAACGATTGGTTGGTTGATCGGTCGGTTGGTTGGTTGGTTGGTTGGTTAGTTGGTTGGTTATTGGTTGATTGGTTGGCTGGTTGGTTGGTCTGCTATCGTCATTAGGCGTTTATTCAATGTGTGTTTTAATATTTCAGTTGAAGACCCTTTTTATATTTCTGATATCTTTTGGTAGGTAGTTGATCAATTGAGGATCTCTATCAGGCTGGTAAATTAGTATGTTTCTGCTTGAGATTTCGAAGGTAATATATTTGGAAGCTGATATTATCTACCAGTTTATGCATTAAATTCTCTCTAATGCCGAAGTTTGGAACATGTCCCTCCAGGAATTTCCGCACGTATATGATAGTATATCTCTCTCTTTGGTGTTCAATAGAGTAGAGACGCCAAGCTTTCAGACATTTCCAGTAATTAAGGTTTTTAACCGATGTTAATTTACTGGTGAACGTTATTTGTAGCCCTTTAATTTCTTCTATAAGACCAGATGAGAGTGAACACCAAAACTGTGAGCTGTAGTCTAATCTACTCAGAACTAAGGTTTTCAATACAGTCAGCATAACTACCGGTTCTCTTGTCATGAATTCGTTTTGACCCATGCTATGAAATATGAAATATGACCCATGCTATGAAATGTCTGCATTTAGAGGTCAGTTTGGTGACATGGCTGATGAAATATGCATCATTCCACATGAATACTCCTCAGTCCCGTATACCATTATCTCCCTGAATCATTGTTATCTGTTGTTAAATAATGTGATTAGTGTGTATTCCCCCGTAATGAAGAACGTGATATTTTGATGCATTAAATGTCATATTGTTTTTCTCTGCTCATTGTTAAATGAGGTTTAGCTCATTTTGGAGTGTGACGGCTCTTATGGTGTTTGGATAGTCATCGATATTTTTGTGTTATCGGCGTAACTCATTAGGTTGGCCGAGTGCTCTTGTGAGATTATACTTGATAGGATGATGATAAATAATAATGGCCCTAGAAGCGTGCCCTAGGGTATACTACTTATTTCAAGAGACTTTACAGAGAGAACACCGTTTGCAGCAACATATTGATTCCTACGTTGTAAAAAGTAGTTAAAGAGCCATTCTCCAAGGTTGCCTGTGATACCAAGATCCATTATCCTATGACAGATGATTCCATGATCAATTTTATCAAATGCTTTAACAAAATCAAGGTATGTAACCAGTGTTCGTTCCTCACCAGAGAAAATTGAAGATAGTCTTATGGTGCTGTAATAATTGTGACAGGCAATTTCATCCAATCCGAAAACCATGATGTGTATCATCTAAGAGGTTGTTTCCTCAAGGTATGTTATTTTTGGGAAAATGCACTGTTGTATTGTTGACTCAAGAGTGCGTATATTTATGATGAATCATCAGTATACGATCCATTTTGGTCTATGAGGGGGCCAATCTGGTTATACGTAGATGGGTTTTGTTGTTTAGCAAAGTGGAAACAGAATTTGGGATTAGATTTTATATTCTCCACTACTCGGTGTTCCTTTAGTGAAGTTTCTTTGTCGGTAGATATTTTTAGGTCTACTTCTATGTTCTTTATTTTCATAACTTTTTTGCCATCTCATCTGTTGAGAGACTTTGTTTGTTTGTTTTTTTTGTTTGTTTTTGTTAGTTTCGATCTGTTACGCATTAGTATCCGTCAATCTCGTGGAATCAAGTTCTTGTGGGAATAGTCATGCTTATATGTGGCGTGCTTTCGACAGATCTTGATTAACTTTTCGTACAGAAACTTCGTCCTTTCATTGACATTGAGGTTGCCACTATACTGAGGTCAGTTTATCCTCCGGCAAACCTGAGTTCATCTGCAATTTGATAGGTCATTCTCCATCCTGAAGGGTTCCCATAATCCCCCCCCCCTCACCGAGCAAGCTCGCTGAGATTGCCAATTTACGTACCGACGACCCGACCTGCAACCGTTGTTCTGAGTTACAAGTTACCTGCAGCACTCTCAAGTCATACATCCACATCCACATATAGCTGCTTCGTATATGTTGTCTTCAATCTACTCTACTTTTACTAGTTGTAAACATTTTACGTTATTTATGTTACTGATGTTCTTTTTTCTGGAAATTAGTTGAATTATCAAAACGATTTTTATCTGGACAATAAATTTAAAACTACATTCTTACCTAAAACAGGTAACAGGAATACAAATTAAATGCGCATTGCAATGCATTACAATGGTATATTATTCAAAAGATCAATGCACTATGAAGAGAAAATGAGCGATGTGAGTAAAAAAAAGAGGAAAGCAAGTACACAAAAGATATGTAAGGTGTAGAAGAATAAATGATTTTGAAGATTTAAATAGCAACTGTACCAGTAATATCTCAGGGTATACAATGGGTCTAGAATAAGCTAATTATCCATAAAATAATTATATAATAACTTGAAGTGATAAATAAACTTAAATAATGAAATATTAATAAAATATGCATAGTTCTTACGTCATTCTCCATCAATGAACCTTCTAACAAAATCTCCATAATTAATAAATAAACCATTTATTGAACTTTTAAATTATCATTCACAGTAAATAGTTTCACACACCTATTTTTGGTCAGCGAAAGCTTTTAAGTCGACTAATTACTGATCGAGGTGAGATACGCTTTGAAGCGGAAACCTCGAGAAGATATAAGTTTTTAAATTAAGCATATAGAAATCTGTCCAAATAATATATAATGAAATAGACGGAAATGCTGCATTAGACAATACTTATTTTGTCAATAATAGTGATGAAAGAAAGCATATAGCTTATCGATTTCCAAGTAATGTTGCTAGCAAATATATCGATGGCATCTAGCTTAAGCATAGTTCGAAGATAGTTTTATACAAATAGTGTAACTGTGTGGCAAAAAAGCTCTAAGCGGTTTGGCAATAGTTATATTATTGGACGGCATGTGTTTAAGTTATCTATGATAGGGTGCAATTTCATACACATTTCCTGGGTAGAGGTTTTGACTTAGTATTACATGAACAACACTGAATTAGAAATTCAATTTGTACTTGGAAAATATTTAAGAGAAAGTAAATGAGTAGCTTCCATTATTTTATAACTGTTAGTGAATTCACATTCGTAGAAGTTATAAGAGGATACCTTATAGAAAATCCTATTTAAAATATGTTTTAGTTAGCTTTCTTTTCACCTAGATGTGATTGAAGGTGAGTTATCCAACCTCTCCACGAGTGTAAGGTGTTATACCACCTGGCACTTTGAGAGATTTTATTCTCTACCACACCATTTGCAACCCACCGGCAAATACACAAGGCCTATACGTTAAGTATATGTTGTTGTTAATATATATTACCATAGAGCTGCTACTTCTATTTCATATTTAAATTTATTTTTAGGTTTGCATTGTCCGGGCAAACCAGCCCATGATTTTGCACGTCATGAGCATATAAGTCGTTGACATATAGTATGGTTTGCTTCCGTGATGTTGATAAGCTACAAAAATGGCGAAACGTCGACGTCCATCACTCCTAGATGGGATTGAAGGTGAGTTATCCCGCCTCTCCACGACTCTATATGACTCCAATTCGTAATATTTACAGTCACAGGAACTAGGGTATGCGGATGGGTTGTCCAGACTGATACCGAAACAAGGCGAGGCATTCGAAGATACGGTAATCGCAGCATTAAGATTAGAAGGAGAAATTTAAGAAAATGTAATATGGAATGTGTTACGCGAACTACCGGTGACCCTAGAAGAAATAAACGAAATGCGGAAAAGGACAAATTCATACCAGAAATGATAAGATTATTATGGACAGGAAAAGTAAATAGAAATAGTATTGGCGCGAAACGAAATCAACCTGTGAACCTATACTCAATTTGTGAGAGTGTACTGATGTATGCTCAGAGAGTAGTAATACCTGAAACACTGCACAAGAAAATGTTGAGGGAATTTCATGTCGGACATCCTGGTATCTCGAAGATGACAGTTTTAATGTGTAGTTATGCGTATTAGTCAAAAATGGAGAGAGAAATTGAAAATTTAGTGAAAGGTTGCAGAGGATGTGCTCTAGCAGCAAAATTACCAACGATAAAAAGTGAACCGTGGCCACAAGTAGATGTCCCGTGGTTAAGACTACACATTGATTTTATGGTCCCGTAAACGGTTCGTACTACTTAGTGGTAGAAGATAGTTTCTCTAAATGACCAGAAATTTGTAAGTGTAAAAAGCCAACCTCCTCAACTACGATAAGCTTATACGTGAGCTGTTTGCGAGATTTGGAGTGCCAGACACTATAGTGTCTGATAATGGAACGCAATTTGTGTTTTTTTAGTTTAAAAAGTTTTGTAAAACGTTCCCTGTAGAACATATAACTACTGCGCCATACCATCCCAGATTCAACGGACAAACAGAACGCTTTGTCGATACATTCAAGAGTGCCCTAAGAAAGTCGAACAAAGAAGTCACGGATAAGGTAACTCTACAACAATTCTTAAAAGTATACCGTGTGACACCAAATCCAAACACATCAATAGGTATGTCACCAGCGGAGTTAATGTTTGCGAGGAAAATAAAATAAGTCTTCGACAAATTGCTAGATGGTAACTGAAAAAAAAGGAGGTGGGTTGATATAAAACATTATTGTTAATAAAAGAAATAAAATTACACTCCCTGGGGGAAAAAAAGAAAAAAAGTTAAAAGGGGAGATGTTATGGGGATAATAATAATCCTTTCTATTCTGGGTACAAGGCCTGAACTTTTCGGGGATGGGGATAGTCGATTCAATCGACCCCAAGTACTCAACTTGTACTTATTTTATCGACCCCGAAAGGATGAAAGGCAAAGTCGACCCCGGCAGCATTTGAACTCAGAACATAAAGTCGGAAGACATGCCGCTAAGCATTTTTCCCGGCGTGCTAACGATTCTGTCAGCTCACCGCCTTTATAATAATAATAAAAATATTAATTTATCATTTTATCCCACACATTCCTCGTAGTCTTTTTTATGACGGTTGGGTCTACCCAGCGGAACAGTAGTACACCTACAAGACGCAGCACCTTCCCCTTCCTCTTCACCAATACCGTTAACGTCATTATTTGTATAATCATTATTAGATATATTCACTCATTCACGAGGTGTGTGTTTTGGTGAGCCACCAACCAAACACTAAAGAGCACTTTCTGCCCATGGGGCAAAGTTATCTACCCCAGTTTTTAAATCAGAGAGTTCCGTCTCCTAGACAGACAGCCGGCCAAGGCTATCAAGATCTGTCCACCTGTTTTGGGATGGTCATTCACTCTTCTGAGTTGAAATGCCCTTTGTCGGGTTGTGTTCTTTACCCTACAGGGTGTCCGAATTCAACATGTCAACCTCCTCACTAAGCAAGCAAGCTTAGTGGGGTTGCCGGATTAGTCGCCGATGATCCGACCATGTGACGGTTACACTGTGTCACAAGCTAACTGTTGACTTTTGGCAAATTATCACTTTATCTCTTACTATCGCCTGCACCTATTACTCGCATTAGGAGTTTGCTAGCCCAAACACTATTATAACTGAAGGTTTTTCGTTGTCTGTGGCAGTGGTAGCTCGGCTATGTTCTGTGTTGTGGATGGTAGGTCTCATTCCGTTCGCAAGATTGTTGCTGCTTCACTGTGTACGGGTGGAGAAGGGGAGGGCATTGAATTTAGGGAACAGCAGCAATAGAATCCGTTTGATTGGTCAGGTATATAGTTAGACTAGGGGTGTGAGGGAGCGCCCGGGAGGGGTTACGGATGATGTCCACATCGGATGTGTGTGCAGTTGTGGTGTTGTTTTGAACTCTGTGTGTCTGTGTGATTGTACGTGTGTTTGCGCACGTGTTGCCAAACGTGTGTGGATAATAAAAAAATCCTTTAAAACATCCTATTTCATGTGTTTGAATACATATAGTAGTTTTTAGGCTGGTAAAATAAAAAAAGAATTATTATAAAAGTAGGATAATATGGTAATCGCTTACATAGCTAATGAAAATTCTATATCGGATGTTTTTGTTTTGTGTGGAGTTGTGCAGTTTTGAAATATTTGTATCTTTGTGCTTCTGTGTGTCTGTGTGCATCAAAAGGAAATGCCGTGGATAATTTCCGCTCTATTACCTGCCTTCCAACTTCTGGGAGGTTTCACACTGGGATCTTCTCAGAATCCATATAATCCTTTTTGAAAACTGAAAACATCCTTCCAGAAGAAAAAAACAATAATGCAAACAAAGATGTAGAGGTGCAAGGGATCAATTCTTAATCCATAAAGCCGTCCTCAGAGATTGCAGAAGGAGACATAGCAAATGTGGTAAAACGCTTGGAGAAGTCACAATTAAGAGGGGGATTTTTCAGGGAGATATCCTATCACCACTTCTCTATGTCATGTGCATGATTCCATTGTCTATTCTACAGAGAAGGACTGAGCTTGGTTATGTTTGGGGATACGAAGCCTTAAAACCAACTATTTGTTATTCATGGACGACTTGAAGTTGTTTGAAAAGAACCAGGCACAGCTGGACTCATTGATCAATAGAGTACACTTGTTAAGTGAGGACATAGGGATTGAGTACGGGATAATGAAATGTGGAGTCCTAATACTTCAAAGAAGCAAGGTGGTGAAAACCGAAGGGATAAAACTGCCAGACGGGAGCATAATGAGGAGCATTGAAAAGAGTGGTTAGAAGTACCTTGGCATCCCAGGGATTGACAAAATAAAATAAAATGAAATAAAGAATTTACACAAGAAAGTGTACATGAGACGACTCTCTTTGATTCTCAAATGAAAACTAACTGGAAAATATAAGGTAACTGCCGTCAATATCTGGGATGCACCAGTACTACGATATGGAGCGGGCTTACTTAAACGAATGAAAGAAGAGATAAACCAAGCGGACAGCAAACGCGGGAGAAAATGACAATGTTGGAGCCTTACATCCTACAAGTGACGTGCATAGGATATACTTATCAGGAAAAGATGGAGGCAGAGGTGTGATAAGCTGCGAAGATTGCATAAGAAGTGAAGTAAATAGTTTTGGATGATATATTCGGAACAGTACAGAACCATTACAAAGTGGAAAAGATGACTACAGGTTGGAAAGACAAGGTAATTCATGGACAGTTCCTAAGAAGAATGGACAAAGAGTCCAAAGATCGACAGAAAATAAACAGGGGCCTAGATGAGGAAGGGAGAATTGAAGCAAGCAACATATGCTCTTATCGGTGCTGCCCAGGAGCAGGCATTCAGGACTACCTATGTAAAATTCCACATTGACAAAACGATGGAATCGCCACTGTGCAGAATGTTTGGGAAGGCACAATCCACATACGTGAATGTAGTTCTCTGGCACAGCGGGATACAAGAGATGGCAGGACAATGTTGCTCGAATTGTACATTGGTCTTTATGTGAGAAATACTACTTGGAACGAGCTGACAAGTGGTATGAACACCAGCAGTGTCGTTTGAATGGAACTGGAATGAGAAAAATGACTGAACCCATAGACATTAGTTATGACCCGCTCCTGATCAAAGGATATCGACACACGATCAATCTGAGAAATGTTATAAGAATATTTATTATAATAACGATCGTGTGGGACTTTCAAGTACATACAGACCGACCCAATAAACCGAATATTGTTGTGAACGACCAAAACTTTGTTTATTGATCGACATGAGCATTGCTTCTGATCATAATATCTCGGCAAATGAATTTGACAGCTCGGAAAATACAAACGCTTGCTCATTGAAAATGATAAAATGTGACATCTCAAGGTTGTTATCGTAGGAGGACTATGAATGATCAAGAAAGGAACTGAGAATTATTTGAGAATGATCCCTGGGTTACTATCCCTGCAAGAAGTGCAAAAGATTGTTTTAACTTTTATTACCCATCTAGGCAGTGAGAATCTTTGCCCTAGGAGTCGGGAAGACCCTCGGCAAGAAACGGAAACAAAATTGAATGAAGTAGAAAAAACTTATAACTATAATAATAATAATAATAATAATAATAATAATAATAATAATAATAATGACATCAAGAAGATAAGATCACGTTATTATATTATTTATTATTTTTATCAAAATATATTCATTGTAAAAACAAAGATATAAATTATTTTCCAAACGGCATTTCAAACAAAATAGTTTTATTTAATTCATCATCATCATCATCATCATCATCATCATCATCATCATCATCATCATCATCATCATTATTATTGATATTATTATTGTTATTGTTTGTGAACATCAAAGGAATCAAACTCTGATAGCTTGTAATTAAACGATATGGACCTACACTGAATATCAGTACTGATACTAAAACTACAAGCATTACTAACCTCATGGCAACATGGCAACCATCACTAATGCTAAACAGCCGACAGTGTTGTCAGCAAAGACAAGCAAAAGAAAAACAAACAAAAAATAAATAAAAAAAACATAAGACAAAAAATTACTCCGTGTCAATTTCGCCAGAGTTCATTGATTAAGAAACAACTACATATAAATTGCAGGACGCCTTTACAAGCAACAAAGAAAATCAAAACAAAAATAAAAATACAATAAAGACAGCGAAAAGGAAATCAAATGATTTAATGAAACATAAAAAAGACATGGAGTTGCACATAATGGTTATTCACGAGACGATAATTTTACAAATCATAACAGAGAAGTACTCATATGAGGTTAATTATAAACGCTCGTTATGAGAGTTTAAGTGCGGTTATATTGCGTGAATAATTACCGATTTAGGTGCTGCTTTATTAGGCGTAGGTCAGTTGGTAATAGTTGATGTTTCAGTAACAGTGCGTGGTTGTTGGTTATTAACAGACCAAGTATCTCGAAGTTTTGTTAGATCAATATTATTTGGGTTTGGTGTTATGTTAGAGGTTAGCTGAAAGCGTTTCATTTCAAGTCAAAACCAGTTATGGCTTTTGTTAGTTGTAAATAAAATGATCGCATATTATTTTACATTCAACCAGACAGTGGAGAAAATCTATTATACAAATATTTTAAATTTCCTTTCTTCCAATCTGTAGCAAGTATTGCATGGCAAATATGAAAAATACTCCTAAGCCTAAGGAGTGCTAGATGTGTCACCTCACCTCGCTGTACGTAAGACAAATCCTGTTTTCTTGGGTTCCTGATGAATGCCTCTTACTCACTGTTGTATACCTCTTTCACTAATCATAAAGAATTGCTTCTCGTTATCACTTATAAACATTCGAAATATCTTTTTTTATGTATAGGTTTATCAACCATACACAGTGTAACTGCAGCTGATATCTTATATTGGAATATTTCAGGTGTATGTGGTTAAATATGGAATAAATACTCTCCGCCTAACATCACATCAATCTACCAAAAGCGGCATATTCGAATAAATCGTTATTGTATGACAGAGTGAACAATACTACATACCAACTTATACCAAGATTACAGGCTATGGGGCAAAGCGTGCAGGCTTGTGATCCTGAAATATCAGGGTTAAGCTGAAGATACAGTAGTTTTTTCCAACATTTTGAACAATTTGGTCGCCAACAGAAATGCCTGCAATATCTTTAAGTAGCTCGTGCAGTCTCGACGCTGGGAAAGCATCTCTGGTGTTTATTTCATCTGTACATAGTGGAAGGCAAGTTATATTTACTTAATGTGTTCCTTTCCTTAGTTAGTTCAGCATATTGTAGCGATGGTCAAATTAAAGCAACACCACAATTCCATTATGATAAGAAAATAGTGATTTTAAATATCACTCCCGCCAAAACATAACGAAGAAATTTCGACAAAGGTTTGTGTTACTTACGAATGAATACAACCGTCTGTGGCTTAGCATGGCACAGCTCTATCTGCCTGGCTATTAGCTAATTTTTTGCAATGATTTTTCAAAACCAGTTTTCCCATTCAATATCTTATTTACATTAATCTATTTAACTCCATTTTCCAGATTCGTTATATGTCTGGCATCGTACAGAAAATACGGTGCTTGAAAATTCAGTTTTAAATGAATTCAGTAAACTATTTCGGCCGATTCACCTTTTCTGAAATCATGAAGAATAAGCAGATAGATCAATAGGAACGCTAGCTCATGGTGATAGTCATCCTCCTCTAAAATACTACCTCATTTATATTTTGCATGCTACCAACTTTGATTTAATTTCATTCGATTTCAATTCGATTTTTGTACACTGTCATAGAGACGTTGTCTCACCTATTGACCTTGTGACAATAATAAAGAAGCAATTAATTAAACACCTGATTGAGTTTCATATAGGGAATGTTTCGTTTCACACATGACTTAGAGTGCTGTGGAACTATTAAATAGAAGTAATTAGGATATTTATTAAATGAAACAATAAATAAATGCATTGTATATTTCCGCTTCACTCTCTTACACACACAGGCACACACAGACACGTGATAAGACACACACAAACACACACACACACACACACACACACACACACACACACACACACACACACACGTCAAATCCTTGCTTTTCTCCTTAGTTCAATCATTCTACCGTTTATGTTAATGTTACCCATACAATATAAGTGATCGATATAAACGAGGCGGTTGTTGACCTACATAGTTGGCTGTTATAAACGTCCACTGGTATGTAGAAGCAGCCACACCTAAAGAATATGACTTTAGGTTAGATTTTCGAGTAGGGCGTATATTTCAACTATGAAATGAGTTGGAGATTTCATTCATAGAATTAGTTTTGGCGTTCAGGTTCCGTTGAGATGTGCCAAAATCAGATGCAGGAAAGAAATGTATTGGCACACAGCCCAGGGCAAACATTCAGCTTCTACTTCAAACTTTCTCGTTGTGTTTTTATTATGTTCTCTATTGAATTATATCACTGGAAGTCATATATGTGTATTAGGTGTGTGTGTGTGTATGCGTGCGTGTATGTGCATATGATAGTGTTTGTGGTTATGTATTCGTTTGATTTCGTGTATGCGTTTTAGTGGGGTCGGCTTTCTCTGTGCTGACCTTCAAATATATAGCTGCATTTTATTGCGGTTAGTACTAAATTATAATGTTAAGCTCCAGCTATATTATGGAGCACAATGTAGTTTTCTTTTGACTTGGCAGAGAAACAAACTTTTTAGGGCTTAGAGAAAATTTGATTTAAATGATCCAGATTAATACATATTCTTAGGAGGGGGGCGTAGCAACATTAAATCCGGTGATATTTGACCTCAGAATATAGTAGTATCAACACTGTAATTAATTTAAACCAGCTTGATTCTCTCGTCTTCACACAGAAGCTCCATTTGCCTGGTTAATTCAAGACATTGCTTGCGATGTATGTTATATCGCTGTGATATATTATCATGATATAGTACTGAGTTAAGAACAACGATCCATTTAAGTGCAAAAAAAAAAAAATAAAGTAGAACTTGATGTAATCTAATAACAGTTATTTTACACTATTTGGTAAATTACTGATATTTCACGAGCAATTTAAACCGTGCAATATCTAGTATTACGGTTTTCACATATTGTTATGTAAAAGACGGAAATAATTTTCTTGAAAATTTTGAAGACCAAATATTCAAGATATGATTAAAATTGCCAGATATTGTTCCAGGAGATCAAGATTTACGTGTAACTAGCAATATACCTGACATTGAACAAGGTGAAATGCACCTATAATTTGTGCTGAATGAAGAATTGTTATTCATGATTGTATGTTTGTTTTAATAGAGCACAACCGGATTTCATTTGATAATGCCATATATCAAGAAATTAAATCATTCTCCACTACGTTTGCAGCCACCCAATGCCTGATATTCTCTATTAAAGATTAATACTCTTTTAGAATATTTGATAATTTAATTGAATTAATGACTTATATCTAATTAAAGCTGATTGAGAAACCTCACCTTTCAAATGATTATTGAACATAGCATTTTTTTTATTTTAGTTATTCGTTATTCGTTAATTCTTCAAATAATTTGTACAATAAGTAGAATTCAAATTGTTGTGAAGAAAACCACAGATAGAAATACAAACATTCTAATATGTGAAAATCGGAATATTGTTTGACAATGATCGTCATTAATTTTCCGGTATGATCATTAACACATTTTTTAACTCATTGCATGAATTGCAGACTTTTTATAGTGTCTGAAAGTTTAGAATGTTTTTCTATCAACCATGAAAGAAAGAAAACCTTTAAGTTGCTTAGAAGCGTCCTTAAATACACCCCACAGGATGTTTATACCCGAAAGCTTTATTGTAATCATAGACAACAACAAGAACTCTTAAGGTCGTTACAAATGTGAGAACTCAGCAGAGATGTCACAATTCTCACTATTTAGTGCCATAAAATGCTTTAGCCTCGAGAATCTATTTACGCACAAGTAATAAACCTGTACTCGTATCAGTTCGGAACGGCAATGGGCGTACTTGATTCCACATCTGGAACGAGGGTGATACTGCATCGTTGCATGCTGAACCCACGACTGCCTAATCTAGTAGGGCTGAAATCACTTGCTAAAACTGAAGACAACGTATATCCGGACATAATGTCCACACTTGCTGCATTGTATACCTCTACGGCAATAGCTACATGTCCTTGAAAGGGCTAAACTTGTGACACAGCCTTTTGTGGATTCCACCACTGCTAAAACCCATGCTATCTGCATATCATACCCTCACTCTCACTATTTCCAACAAAGTCGAAACGATAACAAAAGCAAAATATTTAGCCAATATATAAACCAAATGGATTTCGCAGTTTAAGAGAAAAATAAATATTTTATTACAACATAATCTGATCAGTCAACACAAACTTATTCAAGTATATATCAAATATGTTCTGTCAGATATGAAACCTCATTCTTAAGTATTCGTTTGTTTAACTGAAACAAGATCTAACTATATTTCTGAATATGATTGACACGTACGCTACTCCAATTCCTAACAAACACCTTTGTTGCATTCGATATTCCTTTGTGTCTGTGGTCTTCATTTTCCATTGTTAGTATTGATTTTCTTGTTTACTCCATTGTGTTTTTCGTGTTCATGGCTGGTGATACTCCGTATTTCTACTTCAACTACCATTATTAAAACTAATACCAACGCCGCCGCCGCCACTACTAGAATGAACTAGTATTAATACTATTGTTACTACTACTACTAATATATATATATAAATATATATATGTAAGGATATATGTGTATGTGTGTAAGCATGTGCATATATATGTGTATATTTATATGTATGTATATGCATACACACAATACACACACAAGCTTGCAAACACAGATATCT
>JAOPUL010000002.1:29362780-29374158 GCA_027564515.1 Octopus rubescens | reverse complement strand
ATATATATATATATATATATATATACGCGTGTGTTTTTATACCTTTGTTTGTCCTCTCACCCCACCATCACCACCGCTTGACAACCAATGTGGGTGTGTTTATGTCCCTGTAAACTAGCAGTTCGGCAAAATTGACCGATAGAATGAAACTGAAGTTTTAATCAATTGTTTGATATATTTTTTTTAAAACTTATGTCTTGTCAGTTATACAATGGTTGAATCGAAAGGTGAAGCGTTGTTGGGATGTGCTTAGAGTAAGTGTTGGCTTCAATGCAAACCTTGGCCGGGGATGATTTGATTGTAGCCCCCACCCCCCCGCTGTACCAACCGTTACTATTTCTAATATCATCATCGAAACAGCGCCTCCTCAGGCGGTAACAAATTTTCCCCTTGACGTAATTCAATTGAGGAGTTGAGCAATGAATACATTTTACATATACGAATATATATTTGTTTCATTTCTTTTTTCTTTCATCGCGATGAAGAGCTGCAGTGTATTATATATAAGTTTAATGTGAACGAAAGCCCCGTGTCTCGGGTTCGATAAACATTCGCATTTACTTCAGTTTCAGTAACTCTGTTATAAATGACAGGAATTTTGTAACCCTCAGATTTTGTCCTGTAATTTATTATATAATATCAACAATGATGTTGGTGGCAACCAAGAAGGCAGAATGTCAAATCTGTAGTTGAAATGTCAACGGTGTTTCAATGTTTCTGGGGCAGACTTCATTGCTTTCGGAGGTTTGTGAAATGAGAGTTACGAAATTCCTGTCGTTTACACACAGAGTTAGTGAAATTGGAGTAAATGCGAACGTTTATCGAACTCAAGACACGGGGCTTTTGTTCACATTAAACTTATATCTAACATACTGCAGCTCTTCATTGCGATAAAAAAAAAGAAATGAACAAAATATATATACGTATATATAAAATTTATTCATTGCTCAACTCCTCAATCGAATTACGTCTAGGGAAAATTTGTTACCGCCTGAGGAGGCGCTGTTGAGATGATGATATTAGAAATAGTGATGGCGGTGGTGGAGAGGGTAGTGATGTTGATTCTAGCACAGTAAAGCGATGCCTTCGGCAATGGCGGTGCTGGTAGTCGTAGTGCTGACGGTGATAAGAAAGCAAAGCAAAGTTTGAAATAAAATGTGCTGTCTTCTATCACTGACAAAATAAACGGGTTGCTTTTCGTTTATGATTGATTTTCACCAGTCACTTCTTTACAATAATTGAATTGTCTTTAAATGGAGTGGGACCTTACAATATGAGTTGAAAAAACAATTCTTGATGAAAAGCAGGCATCTCAGCCATTTCTGGAGAATTCTTCAAAACCTGAAATCCAATTAGTTTTTCGCTATCTCTTGACGATACTGAAATATGAATGCTTCAGGATCGCCGAACAACTCTGAAATAATTTAAAGTATTTTTTTTTTTTTTTTTAGCATCTATTTGCCAAAAAAAAATCGATGGTATATTTTTATACTTTACAGTGTTTCTAGAATTAGGTCTACTAACTAAAATGACCCAGGATTTTGACGGGGATTCTTCACTCAAAATAATGATTTATCTGATACAACAGAGAATTATCTTCTTGGCACCTATACTCACAGTCCTTTACATATATATTTTTGTTCTTTCTAGTACGTGTGAAGTGTTTAGCATATATTTCTCTGGGATAAATATCCCAGAGAAATATATGCTAAACGCTCCATTTTTTGAGAAGTATTTTTATCAAAATGTCTTAGACATACTTTCATAAAAAATGTCTAAATTTGAAATATTATTGTATTTATTTTTTCTATGACGAAAAATACCAAATATATAATATAGCAGCAGTTTATGGCCCTAAATATGTATTTATATAGGCTTTTCACATTTCTGACTTAAAACTCCACTGGGAATGTTTATACTTTCTGTTTTTTTCAGATAACGATGAACTAAGTGACAGTAAAATGTATCAATCTATCATCTCTATATACTTGCGGCAACAATTGTGTTGTCAATATAAATCCTTTTGAGTTCAAATTCCTTTCGGCGACGATAAAATAATGTAACGGTTAAGTGCTGGAGTTGATAGGATAGGTTTCTCCCTAAAATGTGTTGCCTTGTGCCAACGATAGGACACAAAATAATTTATATCAATCATAAGTGATAGCTCACAGTTTTATCTACTGGTTCTTCGGTATACTTAACTGACTTCACTTCCTTGCTTTTAGACAAGACACATGGTTTCCTGTCGTCCATCTTTTTATTGTAGACAATTTCTCCAGCCTCGGGTTTGCAAAGACCATGTACATTCTTCCTCCATTTTTTGACTAACATGAAAAGTTAGTTGTTGGGCAACTACAAAGTATCGTACAATGATAAGCTTATAAGTAATCAAATTATTGACCAGAATCAGCAATTCGTATTTCGGTATCACTTTCTGTCCATTTACAAATTTATATAAATCTAAATACACACTTTAGGGTGCAAGGGTAGCATTATACGGGTAACTTTAAAAGTCAAGTTTAACCTGCCCTTTATCAACAGGTTACCATCCCTTAGGATAAAAAGGATCGATCGTTAGTCGCATTCGTTAGGTTCGTATTCTTTTTTTATAATATCCACATCCTGCAGAACCTCTTTATGTAAGATATTGTGAGCTTGTGTGTACTTTATAGCATCGGTTTATTAACTCTTCAAGCCTAACTGCCCGGCAAGAGCCCTAAGCGTAGATCGAAATAGTTGGCTGATATCCGTAGTCTTAGTTGGACACACTTGGGAATCCAACCATAAAGTGTAATGACGGTTGCTTCTGATAGGCCCCTATGGAGGAGGTACCTGAGGATGCTACACTCACGACCTTCCCAGGAACAGTGGGCAAAGAAAATGGATGGAAGGATGGTTGTCGCGCGATACCACTGAAATTTTATATTAGTTTTCTATTTTAACTTTACTAGGTATTCTTATATTTACGTTTTTATTCCATCACAGTTATTAGGGTTTAATTTAAACAAGTACGAATCATGTGCTCTTTAGAAACAACGAAACGCTATGTTACAATGCTGGTGCATCTCTCTAGCAGCATCAACTTTCTTTGTAAGTGAAGCGAAGTAGATTCATTTAAGAATACACATCCGAATCGTAAATCATAATATAAACTCATTTCAGTGAATTTACGCACGTTTCTATGGTGCTTGTGAAAACCCATAGGTTTTTTTTTATATTCACTGAAGTAAGACGTAATGAAGTCCATACCGTTGCAAAGAGTAACAGTATCGTGAACAGCTGGAATTGAAACCAGAGCACCGATTCGTCATGTATCAGTCAACAATTATATATTCTAAAACACAAATCATGTGTTTAATCCCGAGGGTAACGCCTGTGTTTCAATATTTATAGCAAGATTCTTGTGAACATCTTTATGATTTTCGAATGTTTACCGCAGACATTCACATTATGTCACACAACACCATATGCCAAATAGAGAAACATTCAATTATAAGATTTCTTTAAACAAACCCCAAGTGACCAACCGTTATATTATCACACTAAATATTATTTTTCTTACGGGTTTGTAAACGAATCACATACAAAACTGTATTTTGAAAGTGTCTTCTCTTCATCACAATGAACAAGTGTTTATTTTATTACCGATTTTTTTAGAAGTTAAAATGAAAGAATGCATACTTTGCTTTTATCTACTCGAAGTATAAATATTTCTTCTACTAATCTGGTTAACTAAAAAGATTTCTCTTTGAAACGCAATTTGAGGAGAAAAAAAAATCTCTTCACTCAATCAGTTATCTCAGCTATAATTATACAAATACTTAGTCTTTTCAAAAATGATAGGACGAAAGGTAAAAGCGAAAAATATAAGTAGAAAATAGGCAAGATATGAGCAACCTTTTTCGGCCAACAGGCGGCATGGGATATTATTAAGAACCATGTAACAGAGAAGAAAAAACGTGCCGAAGTTTGCCCCTATTTTGAATTGACACAGGATGGTGAAGGTAGATTTCATAAATTTAGAATATTTTGCACATTTCAACCAAGAAAGAAAACGCGAACAATACTTGCGACTCGGGGAGAAATCTTTGCGTAGGTTTCAACGAGCACTCGTGTACTTAACTTCTCTTTGGATATATGATTATTTACTAATATATGGAGTAAAATCAAGGCAGTGAGCTGACAGAATCGTTAGCACGCCGGGAAAAATGCTTAGCGGCATTTCGTCCGTCTTCACGGTCTGAGTTCAAATTGCGCCCAGGTCGACTTTGCCTTTCGGGGTTGATAAAATAAGTTGCAGTTGAACACTGGGGTTGATGCAATTGACTCCCCCCCCCACCATCATGAAATTGCTGGCCTCGTACCAAAGTTTGAAATCAATATATAGAGTAAAATTATTTATCAGTTGTTCGTGATTTTGTGATTTCTATCGATATTTTTGCTGGGTTAATTTTGTTGTTAGAAGCATTTCATCTGTTGTTGTTTACGTTCTTGTTATTTCTTTAATTGTTTTTGTTGTGGTTGATAGTATGCTTGTAGGTTTTCGTATTCTTGCATCTGAGATTGCGGTTTTAGTTCTTGACGTTGTTTATGTTGTTGTATGATGTTGTTGTTTTGATAGCGGTGTTTGTGGGTGATTGTTTGGCGGGTTCTTCGATGTTTCGTCAAACCTTCCGGTCTTCAACGTTGCGTGACTGTCGCTGGCTTACTTTCTCTCTTCATCGCCTTCTACACGACTTTATTGCCACGGTTTCTTCTCTTCTTTGTCATTCGACAAATTGCTGCAGCGAGAGAAGCCCGAGATAAAGATAATATCAGAACCCTGTCCACACATGTGCCTGTATCTCTCATTTACTTCTAAATAGGTTGTGCTTTTGTCTTTCTTATGCCCGTCAATTCCATGGTATTGGTTCTGTCGAAGTTGGAGAGCATTTGAGAAGTTGTTGCTATGCATGGAATCGTTACTGTGGCAGTTATTTTCTCAGCTGTTGATTGCGACGACGGTTTCCACTGTCGCTCCTTTTGAGTTACGAGTGGAAGAAGCAGAGAAGAGAGATCACAAATACTTCTCTTTCATCATAGAACTGAAGAACCTCGAGCACTCTTCGCTTCGTTCTTTAAATGCATAAGTCGCGAACATTTCACGAAGAAATAAAAGTCCTTGGCAAATAATAGCAGCAATATTAATCTCATCATTTTATTTGCAACCAGGGTTTATTCATTCATACAAAAACATGTTGCATAAGGGTTCCAGATTATGTGAAAATGTACAGCGTGTCCGGGCTATGTTTGACAGTTTGCATAAAAAGGGAAAGAAAACACAATATCCTATCTAAAAATAGAATTTTTTTTTTAAATCAGAAAATGTCAACTAGATAATGGCTGGGAGATAATATTTTACTCAGCTTCTACCACGCCTCAAGACGGGTCCAGAACCTGGCGCATGCGTTCTTCATTATGTCCCTGAGAAGATCTTCAAACACCTTCTTGGTCTTGGCCACTAGGTCGTCAATGATGTTGATAGCAAAGTGGTTAGTGTCTTTCTCAACTGCGCCACATAAAATAGTAATCCATGGGATTACAATCGGGGGAATTAGGAAGCCAGAAATTGTGGTTGGTGAAGTCGTAAAAATTATCCGGCAGCCATTTCCGACTCTTTCTGGAGGGAAGGCAAGGAGCCTAATCCTGCTGCCACACACACACATGGCCTTCCAGCAGCAATCCTCTCCAGCCAGGAATTGACCACAGTCTCAAGCAGCTTCACATAGCCATCTGAATTGAACGTAAAACCTTCTTCAAAGATGTGGGGTGGCATGACACCACCCTCATTGGAGACATACCCAAAAACCATCACAATTTGGGGAAACTTGGTTTTCATGATGTCCAGGTCACGTATTACATCCTTTACAGTGTTCACAGGGCATTGAGAAGTAATCATATCAGCATTTTGATACCCAGCGCGAATCATCATGATACAAGTAACACTCCTCCAATATTCAGATGACTTCCAATCCTCCATGCCAACTAACTTTTTCTCAACTGCAACCTTAATCTTTATGCTCTTCAACGCCGTTGACTGGTTACCAATACATTAAGCTGTTTCTAAAAAAGGGAGACATTAAAAAAAAATCGTCAAATTTAGCCCAAACACCCTGTATATGCATAGTTATATATAATCGAAGAAGAAGGCCAAACGATATACACTACATTGTACACAACAGCAACAATAATAATAATCCTTTCGACAATAAGCACAAGGCCTGAAATCTTAGGGGAGGGGCTAGTCGATTATATGGACCCCCCCCTCCAGTGATCAACTGCTACTTATTTTATCGACACCGAAAAAGATGAAAGGCAAAGTCGATCTCAGCTGAATTTGAACTCAGAACATAAAGCTGGAAGAAATGCCGCTCGCTAAGCATTTATGCCTGGTGTGCTAACGATTCTGCCAGCTCACTACCTTAAACTATCTACAAATATTGGCAGGACAGATCTCTCGCAATACAACGCGGCATATAACTGTAAAGATGGATGTTGTTACGTCACCTTGGATTTAACTGCCATTCGAAACGATTGTTTAGCGAACTGTGGGTGATGTGACGCCTCTTTTAAGAGAAATTGGAGAGATTTGATGGAATTTTGGCTGCTATTTCTTGCATTATTGTCATGATAGAAGGCTTGTTTTATTTGATGTGATGGTTACAGCAGAAATAGCAGTAGTTTTACTACAACTACCTCCACCATCACCACGACTACAATTACCACAACCACTATTAATACTACTACTACTACTACTACTACTACTACTACGAGTAGTAGTAGTAGTAGTAGTAGTAGTAGTAGTAGTAGTAGTAGTAGTAGTAATGGTCGTATCAGTCGTTTGTATTAGTAGTAGTAGTAGTAGCAGTAGTAGTAGTTGTAGTAGTAGAATCACCAACATTAATTATCCTTAATATTACTGCCACCACCAACGTCACGTCACGTTCGCTATTAATGCTAATATTACTACCATCACTACTGATAATATTATTATTAGTAATACTACTACTACGACAATTAATATTACCATTAAAACTATCCCATCTAATACTGCTATGATGCTAAACATCCAAGTTTCAGCAGTGAAGACAGATTTATTACCTTAACGTCCAAACAAACACATTATTAACCGATATTAATGACTTCAACAACGACGGGCAACAGTTTTCTCTAATAAATTTTCTTTCTCTCCTATTTGATATCTTCCCTCCAAGATATTGATGTAGCTTTGACTAAAAAATAAAATTTATGCACAAAATAATGAATTGATGTACACAGATCTTAGTTGTGTTTGTTTCTTTAGTTGTTGTAGTTATTGTTAACGTAGTTTTTTTTTTGTTATTGTTGTTGTTATTATTATAATTGAAGTTATATTTAACACGATGTCGACCATAGCAGAACAGACCCATGATCAAAGATATACGAGCCGTGAATATCATATATTTTATATGGGAACAATGCATCAACGAACATATTATGCAATATGCTCATCCCTTACTGAGATGGTGTGGTTTTATCACGAGGGTATAGTATTACATATTATCACGTGGGAGGACAGATCTCTCGCAATACAACTAGAATGAAAGATATGAGATGCTGGCGGTTGAGTCAGGTTCTGGTTGGATATAAATATACACAACGCTCGTGAACAATTTACAGAACTTTATACACCGCACAAAATATCTTCAATGTTGGTCTTGAATTTAAAATTCAACAAGAAAGTTGACTCACTGGAAGGACAATTCTGTAGTTATTACAAACTAGTTGGTTAAGTAGGCTTTGTGAATATGCTGTCATGACAGGAGGAACTATCACGCTGGATTTATGACTGCAAAACTATAACTGCTGTCTACTCGGTTGATTTAAGAAGTCGTTAAATGACTGTTAACTGCAGCAAAGTGAGAATGTGGTTTGCATGGGGGAGATTCTCCACAATCTGTGGAGGAGAGAAAGGTTAACAAGTACAGGAGCTTAGCAGACCGCTTTCAGTTCGTGCCGGTAGCCGTCGAGACGTCTGGTATTCTTGGGTCCTCGTACCACTGACTTCCTCCGAAAAATAGGGATAGCTGCGGCCCTCCAGAGAAATGAGCCCAGTGAGGTGGAGTGGCTACTGCAGCGAGTGTCGTAGGCGATTCTCCGCGGCAACACCACCGCGGTAATGACTGCGGGGCGCGGCTGAGTTCCCTTCTTATATGTCCACCCCTGTTTTTTTCTCTACATTTTTTTTTCTTCTTTTCCTAGGGGTTTCTTTTTTCCTATTCTGCTGATTCCAAGGAATCAACTATATTCATTATATTAATTTGTACCTGTATCTGTTATTCATTTTATAAATAAATTAGTCATATATAGTTTAATTGTTATGGCATGACTCGCTTCTCTATTTCTCACTAATGACGTATGTATTTTACCGTTTCACTCGGTTTTGAGGTTGCTCCGATCTCGGAAACGCACCTTAATTTTGTGTTAAAAATTGCGGTAAGACATGATAAACAGAAAAACAAGAACTCGGCATTTTTACATATATTTAACCAGAATGTTTTTTGATAGCAGTTTAGTGACATATGTGTTCTGTTAAACACTGATAGTCTGCATTTTTTTTCTCTCACTCCGTTAAGGCTAAACTTGGTTTATAAAACTATCCAGCTTTCGTCTACACAGTAAATATTCTAGTCATATTTTATAGGAAAAGGGATGTCTTCGGGAATACCGGTGTAGCGAGATTACAAATCAAGCTCAGTGGAACAAGATAACATAATAATGATTAATAATGCTGGAGATGCCGAAAAGAGTTGGTTTTTCATTATACAAGAAACCTTTTATACTTCTGGCTAGAATTCAGCAAGGCAAACTGACGTTGCTTCTGCCATAATAGGCCACGTTCTGCTTGATGGAGACGAGAGGGGAGGGTGTCTATTCTCTGGTGGCAATCTCAAACATCTACCGTTATTATTCTTCAGCGAAACTGCTTTAATACTGAGAAAAGCTCGCGAACCTCAAGAACATTTGAGATGTTATTCATGATATCGCTGCAAGCTGGTTGTTTGACAATCATGACAGATCGTATGACTTGGGTATAATAAGCACGTGCCTCGGAAGTGACAACTGAAGATTTTGGGTTCGATTCTAGATCTTGCCACACCAGTAAATAGACCTAGTGTATTGTTGGTTATGAAACTGACACAATTTTGTAATTATTTACCAAATTGACATAATTGTAATTGTTTAATATAGGCGCATATATGACTGTGTGGTTAAGAAGCTTGCTTCTCAACAACATGGTTTCTGGTTCAGTTCCCCAGAACTATAGCTCTGAACCGACGAATGCCTTATGAGTGAATTTGGTAGGCGGAAACTGCGTGGAATCCCATCGTATATATATATATATGTGTGTGTGTGTGTGTGTGTGTGTGTGTGTGTGTGTGTGTGTGTGTGTGTGAATGCTTATATTTCCTTGTTCCTTGTGACTTCTGCTAATGTTGGATATTCAATAACCCTGGTTGCTCATTGACCATTTGCAGGACTACAAAGGTGGATCATTGTCAAGAATGAACCAAATTCCACAGGTAGGTGGATATTTTACATTGAATCAATGTTCAGACATTCTTTTATCTCTTTTTCATTGTTACTTGTTATAGTCATTGGACTACAGCTGTGATTAAGCACTGTCGTCAAGGATTTTTAGTCAGTCATGAAGTAGTAGAACCACTTTGCGATATTTGTTCCAATTCCTTTACATTCTGAGTTGAAATCCCACCGAGACAAACATTACCTTTCATCCTTCCTGAACCAATGAAACAAAGTACCAGTACAAGATAATGGATTGGTGGAACTGTCAGAACATTAGATAAAATGTCTTGCTGTATTAGTTCCAGCTCTTTGTATTCTGAGTTCACTTGTGACAGCATCACCGGCGCCATGTTGTATTGCTTTTTGCCTTTCCCTTAAACAACATTGTTGGTGTGAAGAGCGGAAACTTTCTGCATAGGCAGCAGCCAGAATTTTAATAAAACAAAAAAGCCTTTATACATATGATATATATAGTGAGGACGTATGGCCTAGTGGTTAGGGTGTTGCACTCATGATCAAGAGGTCGTGGTTTCAATTCTTAAACTGGGTGATGCATTGTGTTCTTGGGCAAAACACTTCATTTCACGCTGCTCTGCGATCACTTCGACACCTGACGCACTCATTCAGGCAACATTGATTTGATGTAGGAAGTGAGTTAATGTACAGCACATACATTTGATCACTATAAACGAATCATTTGTGCAGGTAATTCAGGAAAAGCTGAACACTCATGTGTCTTCTTCAACGGGAGAGTCCATCATATATCATATAATGGATTTTCCTGTCGACTTCAATGTATAAGGGTCTAATGGCCAATATTATAGCTCCCACACAAAGGATTTGTTTTCAGACGTGATGGCTTGTGTAGGACCAACCACACTTTTTGGAAATGCTGATAGAATTTCCAAGAAAGTTGGTGCAAATATTTATCACAAACTCAATGAACAACATACTTCAGGCTTTTCTATTAGTGATGTCCATCTCCTGAGTTAGTTGCCTTCACTATGGCTTAGAATCCAAGCCATCCTGGTAGGCTAAATGCATACCTAAGCACAGTGCTGGATTTAGGTCAAATGAGGCCCTGTGCTAGTTAAGTTATGAGGCCCCTTACTAGGACAGTCAGGCAAAAATTCATCGTAAAAAAATTGGGGGCAAGAAGGTTCCCCCACCCACCTCCTGGTCAATGGGGTCCTATGCTTAAAACACATCTAAACACAAGGGTAAATCCAGCACTGCCTAAGCACCAAACCAGAAATTTCTAAGCCCCACTTCTCTCTTTCTCTAACTCACACACACACACACACACACACATATCAATCATGTAATTGCATGGCTGTTGAGATTCTCCTGAGTTCATCTGCCCTTTGAGAGTTCACCCCACAGGGTATCCAACAAAAAAAAAAAGAAAAGAAAAACAGTGTTTAGAGGTTTCTGTGAAAGCATTAAGATGTTTTCAAATTTTACTTTTGTCAACATAAACATAAAACCTAACTTGAAACGTAAACTAATTTTCTTAATTCTTTAGATTTCAGATTGTGATGAAAATTATGAAGAGTTTCCTTGCCATAATATGCAGGTAAATTGGTATTTTTCTGCTTACAATGTATATTTCTTTCATGGTTGTCTTTTCTCATTGGATTTAGAGGATTCCTTCAGTAGTCTAAGACACCAAACTTTGGTTTTGTGTTTTAAATCTACACTCTCTGGGGTGGTTGGCGTTAGGAAGGGCATCCAGCTGTAGAAACCAAGCCAAAAATAGACTGGAGTCTGGT
>JAOPUL010000002.1:29202070-29216737 GCA_027564515.1 Octopus rubescens | reverse complement strand
AATGCATGACAAATTCAAAACAATGTGAATGAATAAGCATTACAATCGACAAAGTAATCTGAATGCTAAAGGGTTAATTAACTACACATATTTTTAGAGTGTGAAGGTGCCTGGTTTAGGAATGCATGAAGGTTAGAAGGTGCATGGTTCGGCTCATGATCATAAGGTTGTGAGTCTGATACCTGGTGGTGCATTGTGTCCCTGAGCAAGACACTTTATTTCACGTTGTTCCAGTCCACTCAGGTAAAGAAAATGAGTTCCACCTGTAATTCAAAGGGCCAGCCTTATTACATTGTGTCATGCTGAATCTCCCTGAGAACTACATTAAGGAAATGTGTGTTTGTGGAGTACTCAGCCACTTGCATGCTATTCCATTGATCAGATCAACAGAAACACTAGTCATTGTAACAAAACGGAATACCAGTGTATTTTGGGGAGCACAAAGTAGAATTTCATTTAACAAGACCAAGTCCATTTATTTATGGCACCAGTTTACATTCACATAACGTTTACTTTAAAACTAATAGTCAGTGCTGAGATCATTAATGCCAAATATCATATGTGTTGATCTAAACAGATTGTCAAGACTGTTGTTGGACTGAATTATAGAATGCAGACATTCTATAACAGAAAATAAAACCACATTCTACACAAACCATCTTTACTTTGAACCATTACTGACAAAGTCATTTTAGAGCACATGTGTGGTATTTCCTTCATGAAAGACATGCAAATAGCAAATCTGATGTTATTATAACTCTTTCATATTTAGGAGACAGTTTGAAAGAGGGTACATACATCATACTTTGTGTACCCTACTTCAATTAAATGGTTTTAATCTTTAAAATCCTTTAATATATATATATATAAAATGCTAAGAATGAAATGCCTTGACTAGAGAGATACAGTAAAATGACTGTCTAGCAGGGGGGAACTCCTGATGACAGCACTTTTATCAGTAAGCTCACCATCTTAGCCATTCAGCAACAACATGTCAGTCTAAAAAGACCCATAAATGCTGACTTTAATGGTGCTTTCTGCAATGGTAAATAGCCCAAAAATCAAAACATACAGATTGACAAAAATAACCACACATACTATGTAAGTATGCATATGTGCATATATATATATATGTTCTCTTTATTTTCCACATGTGGTATGTTTGAAGCCCAATCTTGCCATTATATTTATACAAACAAACTCATAGCACTGACTACCAATTGAATCTTGGTGCACTTTCAGTAATTAAATATCACACATAAATGAACTAAAATTCTAAAGCATGGGTTCATGTACAACCTATCAAATAGATCTATCTATCTCTATATATTTTTAATTATATAGGCACCTAATTTTATAAAGAGAAGGTTATAAAATGGTATATGGATTGTGATGCCAGCTTGGGTTTGTATAAATCTAGAGTCGTAGATAAATGGTGCACAGTTTAACCATTATCTACAGTAGAAAATGCAAAAAATAATTCAAAATGATTAACTGAAGGAATTAGTTGTTTTTCAATGAGAAATTCAATATTAGGCACAGGTGTGGTTAAGTGGTAAGAAGTTTGCTTCCCAACTACATGGTTCTGGGTTCAGTCCCACTGCGTGGCACCTTGGGCAAGAGTGTTCTACTATAGCCTTGGGCCGACCAAAGCCTTGTGAGAGGACTTGGTAGATGGAAACTGAAAGAAGCCTGTCGAATATATATGAGTGTGTGTGTATGTCTTTTGTGTTTGTCCCCCACCACTGCTTGACAACCAGTGTCGGTGAGTTTATGTTCCCATAACTTAGAAGGGTTGACTCGTTCAACTAAAATTCTTCAAGGCAGTGCCCCAGTATGGTAGCAGTCTAATGACTGAAACAAGTAAAAGAAAAAAGATTAACAAAAAAATTGAATAGTTTAAGACAGAAATATGGAAAAACCAGTATTAAAAATATTTTCTAATGTTTTCTTACAGGTAACAAGACCAGACACTTAAAACGAAGTCAAATTAATTAATTAAGCTGAATACTTGACTGATACTTGTTTTACCAACTTTGGAAGAATAAAAAGTAAAATCAAGAATCAACTGGATTTGAACCCCATAAATTATCAGTCTGCAAGGAATGTTAATCTATTACTCTCCTAATTCTGCCAATCTAAACTGCTCAACCAAGTTGGTAATTTTTAAAATAGGTATAGGTGCAACCATGGCTGTGTGGTTAAGAAGCTTGCTTCCCAACCACATGGTCTTAGGTTCAGTTCCACTGTGTGGTTAAGAAGCTTGCTTCCCAACCACATGGTCTTAGGTTCAGTTCCACTGCGTAACACCTTGGGCAAATATCTTCTAATATAACCCCAACCAAAGCCTTATGAGTGGATTTGGTAGACAAAAACTGAAAGAAGCCCGTTTCCATTCATGAATCTCTCACTTGGAAAATATTGCATATATTTAGTGTTCTTATGCTACGTCCATTTTATGTGACGTCCTTACATTATGTATATTTTTACTGCCTCCGTCGCTCTCTCTATATTTTATATATATATATATATATATATATATATATGTGTGTATATATACATGTGTGTATGTGTTTGTGAGTAACTTTGTCTCAACACCATGAGATGGATGTAAATGACCGTCATATAAGTGAGGTTGTTCGTTTCCAGTCTTCCATGAAAAACATGTCTAGCTATGGGATGGTATAACCTTGCTTGGAAGCAGGTGGAGGGTTGGTGCCAGGAAAGGGATCCCAACCTTAGCAAAATCTGCCTCAACAAATTCCACCTGATCTATGCAAGTATGAAAAAGTGGACGATAAATAACGATGATGCAGTTGCATACTACAGTGGGGAAGAGGCTGAAATCAATTAAATTTACGTCAGTATCTGACAGCGAGTTCATTTTACTGATCCTCATAGAAGAATCAAAAGTGAAGTCAAACCTGCAAAATACTAACTTGGACTGTAAAGGGACATAATTACATAGAGTATAATTATAATTGTCTAACCTATGTGGCATGAGGTGGGGGGAGGAGGAGGAGAAACAAATGTGAAAAGGAACGAACAAAATGAAGGCATATATTATTCACCAATCTGTCTATTCTGCCTATCCACCAACCCCAAGTGTATATATCAAACAAAAAAACCAAAGAATGAGCTTAAAAAATACTTTCCCTAATATTGTTGTTTTCGAAAGAAAAGTAGTCATAGAAAGTTATAAAAAGAAAAAAAAAAAAAATTGCTTAAAAAATATAAGAATTAAATAAATGAAAATATGAGTAACGGAAATGAATCATGTTAATATGTTTATGGTGATTGATAATAATTACTGAAATATTTTGATTATTAATGTTAAAAATTAATATAAGAGATGTGTGTGTGTGTGTGTGTGTGTGTGAGAAAGAGAGAGAGAGAGAATGTGCGTGTTGTGTTGTTTTTGTCCACATTGTAATGTCATTGTCCGACTTGAAATATTTTCACTGCTGTCTTATACAGTTTAGCTGCTCTCGATTCTACATTAAGTAACAGGTTTTCTTTTCAGATTCAAAGAACCTAAAAGATATTTAGAAATTATGTATTTAATATTCTTCTTTCAAGGATGGAATGTACCATGTTATTTTTTTTTTTTTTGTAAAAAAAAGAGAGAGAGAGAGGGAAGAAGTTATCATTTCATTAACTTTAATGAAATTATATAATGAATTAACATTGAAAATGACAAAAGCCTACTCTCTCCAAAGTGGAATGTTGTGAAAAATTTGGACAATTATTTATTCTATAACACAGAGAAAAGATTTAACTTCCCAGAAGCAGAGAACTTACTATACTGAGCTGGGCATGTATATTTAAAATACAGACTATATATACATATATGTAATACACACACACACACATTCATATAACACATCCAGTACATGCATAGTTATATATATATGTGTGTGTGTGTGAGCACAAATTAAACTAAGTTATGAATATATTTGTAAAACTGCACATGTACACACACACACACACACACATACAGACACATGCATGCATATACATGCATAACTGATTAGAAAGATTTAGTAAGAACAATGTAAATAAATGCATAAAAGGTTAAAAAAAACAAAGTATGTGTTTACATATATATATATATATTTCAATTAATGTTTGACTATTTTTATATACAACTATACATAAAAACAAACATTAATATATGTATATATATGCACACACACACACACACACATACACACACGTGTACATTTATTTATACATACATAAACACACACACTTATATATATATATATATATATATATATAGCAGTCGTTTGTGAGCTTGGCACCACTGAAGAGCTAGCAGTGAGGAAGCAACAACTAATCACACACACACATGTACATACAAACACATTATCATACATGATGGAATGGTGAAAAGGAATTAAAAATTGTCAAAGAAAAATATAATTGTGTGTGTGTGTGTATATATAGGTGCACGATTTGGGGGGAGGGAGCGAAGGAGGAGTTTTTCCCCACTTCACTAGAGGAAAAAAATGAAAATGGTTTTTAAAAAAAAAAATTCTAAAATTTACCAATAATAATAATAATAATAATGACAGGATTAAAACAATGAAGGTCTGTAGAAAAGTCAGCACTAATAGTAGCAATAACAATCGACCAAATTCTAATATTCTTCTATCTTACAATCAACAGTCAGATATGTTTCAGATTTTAAATGGAATGTGGTTAGTTTTACAAAGTCTCTTCTTTCTTTATTTATTTTTTCTTTTATTTTTTTTCTCCATTCATTTAATTTGGGGGGCATTTTTTTTATTCACTTTTTTTTCTATTTATATTCGTGATTCTATTAGTTTGTTTATTTTTAAAATCTTTCCGTTGTTTTTTTTTTTTGTGTTTGGTTTTTTTTTTTTTCTCAAAAATTCAAAAAGACAAAAAAATTTTTTAGTTTCTTCAAATCACTTCCCTGATGCATTGCAAAGGCACTAAATGTGTAATAACAGCACTTACAAAATAATCTGCAAAGAAGTTTATTAAATTGTTAGGTTTTCTTTTTTTTTTTATATATTTTTTGCCTAAGTCTGTAGAACTTGCAGAATTTCTATTATTCTTTTTTTCCTTTTTTTTAGATTCTTGGCTTGAAGATTTGTATTATTGTTGAAATTATTTTGCTTCAAAGAATACTGCCAAAAATTGTGTGCTCTAATATTTTGTTTCTCCAATAATCCCCAAAAATTCAACAGACTTTTCAAGTATTTTATACATACATATATATATACATACACAAGTGTCCTGCAATTTTGACTGCAGTTACCAAAAATACAACCTAAAATTTCAGAATATTTCAGGGAACTTTTACACTTGTATTTTAATCATCCTTTTTTAGCACTTAATCACTGGACATCAGTTGCAGAGTTTCAATTCTTTTAATATAACACTATTGATGGTATTATTTTCAGACTGACTGGAATTCTTCAAAAAATTTTGATTTAGGAAATCTAATTTGATTCACCACAGTTTTTCAATGCTTGTTTGTCTTTCTGTATCATTATTTTGAAGAATAAGTTTTAAAAACTCCAAACATCTGCATGAATCAATTAGTGTGGTCTCAGAATTATCTTCAACAAAATGGTAAAAGCCTGTCTGCCATATAAACACACGTATTTGTAATCCTAAAATACTTATATTTCATTTTTACCAAGTTCTGCAGCAGGATAGAGAAAATGTAAATTTCTGTTGGTTAACTTTAAAATTCATGCCATGTTGAAAGTCACATAAAATTGGCACTACATTCTTAATATTAATCTTTTTTTAAGAACCATTATAACAACACTACCATTGCAAGTTTAGAGGTTTCTTCATACCAAGTAAAAAGAGGCTAAAAATATTGTTAAAAAATTTGTTAGTATCAGTGAAATACAATGTGAGTGTGAGGGGGAAAAAAAAAAAGCAAGTGCTTTACAATGATTCTAAAATACAGTTAAACAGAAAGTTTTTTTTTTTTTTTGTTCTTGTTCACAAATGAAGCATCTCTCTTGAGCAAACTGTGCAAGATAAGACAGAATGTTATATTTTTTTTTCTTCAATAGCCTAAACACAGAAGGAATGTAATTAAGTTATAAAAAAAAAAAATGAGAAAGAAAAATAGCTTGGTGGCATCACGCGAAAGGGAAGTAATCATGTCAAAGAAGCGGACTTAATTCAAAGGATAAACCATTTCTTACCAGGAGCGAAATGGAGTGATTTAGTTAGAGACTTGCCACATCTTGATTTGTTAATTACCACAAGAACAAGGTAAATTTCAAACCTGATTTAGACAAAATATAAAACAGTCGAAGCCAATGTTTTGCTCATTAAAGGGTTCTGATATGCAATGAGCAGGTAGCTTCTACCCCAAGTTATAGGATTACCATGAACATTTAAGAGAGTTAAGTGAGTATAAAATTGAGTTATTGCTGGATGGAGTCATAAGCTTTATAATGATGCTTCTCGTGTTCCTGCATGGATGTCTCATCGTCAAAGCCACGACCACAATATTGACACTCAAAAGAAGTTGAACCTAATTTTGATTTTGCAGATGTCGGACTATCATCAATTAGATTGTTACTGTCTTCTTCAACAGGTGAACTTTCACCAGACTCATGAATTTTCAGTTCATTTTCAGTAGGAT
The DNA here is from genome assembly GCA_027564515.1 of Octopus rubescens. Lineage (NCBI taxonomy): Eukaryota > Metazoa > Mollusca > Cephalopoda > Octopoda > Octopodidae > Octopus > Octopus rubescens. The sequence continues at coordinate 29,210,091 of JAOPUL010000002.1, read as the reverse complement.
TACTATTACTTTCTTGGTTAGTGTTTATTACACAATCGTCATTATTTTGGCTAGTTTCAGAAACTTGACAACCTTCTTCTGATTTATTTTCTGTTCTCCCAAGCCTATCTTCGTCTTCATCATATGTCTGGTCGTAATGATGTGTTGTTATATGTTTCTCCATTTCAGATTCTTTTCTGCAGGTAAACTGGCAGTAACTGCAGGAAGTTGAGTCGTCAATGTCTTCATGTTGAGACTCATGTTGTTGCAATGTGTCCAGGGAGGGTGTGGTGAAAGGGCATTGGTCACAGCGATATCCATCCTCACACTCGTTCTCACTGCTGTATTTTGTTCTTAAAGAGTTTTCGTTGTCACACTCCTCATCTCCAGCTGTTTGTCCCAATGTAGAAGAATCTAACTTGGAAGTAGAACACGATAGGTTGGTCATTCCATTATGAATTTCCATATGTTTCTGTAATACCTCCCAGTTTTCAGTGCTATAATCACAGTAGTTGCACACACACCGTTCACCAGTTTCATGCATTTTCATGTGAGTCTCCAACAAATGCTGAGCATAACAATGATAAGGGCACTTAGGACAGCGCAACCTAGCTTTGAGAGTTCCCTGATTGGTTTTTGTATTCATCTGAACACCATTAGCATCAACAGAATTGTACTCTTCATTTTCAGATAAATGAGTTCTTTCATGCTGTTGCAACAAATTCCACCGACTGACGCTATAAGAACATTGACTACACTTATAGCGAGCTGGGTTGCGATGTAAACCGAGATGAAGAAAAAAAGAGCTTTTATTATTGCAGGAAAACGGACATACTTTGCACGAGTAACACTTTTTAGCTTTGGGATTGATAAGATGCCGTGCATCAATATTTTTTGTTTTATTACAACTTTTCGTATAAGTTGTAGATTGCAAAAGAGCTTCTCTGTTAAGGAATGTCAGTTCATCTGGATTGGGGTCGAAATCTGGCTCCCTAGAATGAACCTTGCGGTGTTGATTAAGTAGATTTAAACGATTAGCACTCCAATCGCAGTAATCACATTTGTATTTGCCTTCACAGCCATGCATGCTTGAATGGACGTTATAACTTTTTAAAGAATTAGACATATAAGGACAAAGTTTGCAGTGGTAACGCATTGCGTCTTCATTACCATCAAAACCCATCTCAAGCATTTGGAACTTTTCACTGCCCATTGCATGCTCATCCATTGAAGATGGGTTTGTATTCCTGTCATTGTTATCTTTTGAAGATGTTTGGTTCATGTAGGCATTATGTGATGAGAAGGAGGAAGAGGGTGATGAGAAATTCATGACTGGTCTATCTTCAAGAGAAGTCGCCGGGGGATAATTAGTTTGTTGTGAATGAAGACGGGAATGTTGGGTCAACAGGTTAAGCCGATCGACACTATAATTACAAAAATCACATTTGTACTTTAGTTTGGCATTGTGGAACTGGGAATGTCTTTGAAATACAACTGCTGTGTTACAACTAAATGGACAAAGACTGCAATGAAAGTTTCGCCTTTTGTTATCGTAGTTTTGATCATCAGAAAAATGTTTTTCGTCATCTTCTTCAAGCACGTCACTTTGTTCATCGCCATCTCCTTCGGTGTTAGCTTTAATCATTAGAGACATTGGGACGGAAGTACTTTCACCTGGGTTTGGTTTCCTTCTTCTACTAAAATTATCAAGTGTTTTTGGAGACAACAAGTCTTTGTTATAATCAGATGATTCCTTGAGAGTTTTCACGGAATTCTCATCATAAGGATCAAGTACAACATCTTGGAATTCTTTTTCTTGTTCGCTGGCTTCATCACGATGAAATTTCAGATGCTGCTGCAGTAAGTACTTGCGTGCAGCGCTATAGTTACAGTATTGGCACTTGTAGCGACTGTTCACTATGTGTTGTTTACGATGTTTAATGATATTATTCTTGCAGCATGTTCGATATGGACAACGTGAGCACTTGTACCGCACTCGGCCAGCCATTTTCACTTGCTTTAACATTTGTTGTAGGTTCAATTTCCCACGCCGTTCATTGTTGTCACATCTAGAATGAAACTGGTCTCCACCAATCTTTTGTGAACTAGTTTTGTTATTAGATTCTGCATTAGATCTGTAATGAATTTGGGAAGTATTCATACTGTTCATGTTGTTGTTATTATTATTATTATTATTGTTGTTGTTGTTGTTACCTATGTTGTTAATGTTGTTGTTGTTATCATTATTGTTGGGATGATTCTGATTGCTGTTGTAGTTGTTGGCAGAGTGTAAGGCAGAATGGTCGCAGAAGATGTTGACATGATCAACACTAAAATCACACTCACTACAGTGATACTGACCTTTATAACCATGAAATTCTTGGTGTTCTTGCAAAGATTCTTTAGTGGTCGTCTTAAATGGACATTGTAGACAGAGCAGCATATTCTTTAGAGGAATCTTCGCAGGTTGGTGTGTCTTTGACAGATTTGACATGTCACTGCAATCACAATTTAATGGTCTTGCATTCATCGGGTTATCTAATTTATTGTTGAATTTCTTGTTTGTTGTATCAGAGAGGTAAGGGATGTAGCTTAACTCAGGGACTTTCTCTCCATATTTCTTGGTATCTGCGAAATTATTGCTGATATAGTGAGTGCGAATATGTGCTGAGGTATTAGCAACTTTAGGGCTGCAAAAGGAACAATTTGGACATCTATACATATACTTTCCATTTGGTCCATATTCAAGAAGCGGTAAAGATGGCGAAATCTCATGATGTGCACCTTCCACAGGTTTGGGAGCTATGGGTCTTAAATGAGATTCGCTGGTTCCATCACTTTTCTGAATGTAGGTTGGTGTTGACAGTATCACTCTGTTTCCCATCTCATGTTTATGAGACCCATTAGGTGAAGTTTTATCTGAGGCAGAGCTGTTCAACGGTGACTGTTTCACATCATGTCCATGACTGCCACGCATGTGTTGATGCAGCAGATTAAGTCTGTCAATACTGTAATCACAGTACAAACAGGTGTGCTTACAGTTGCTGCCGTGCCTTTCCATGTGGCGAGAATATGTATTAGAACTGGCACCAATGAAAGGACATTTCTGACACTTAAAAGGACCACCGGTCTTTCCAGGGCTCGGATTCTTTTGGGGCTTAGTAAGCTGGGTAGGTAAGACCTTTTTAGGAGTCTGAATAAGTTTGGGTACAATTGGATTAAATGCTGAATTCTGACTCACTGCAACACCATTATAGTTGGGAGGTGGGGGTGGGTGAAGAGGTAGATCATCATACTTTATGTTGTTTTCGTACTCTTGTTGTTGAAGTAAAATTGGATGTACAGATCGGGCATGTTGGTAAAGAGTGCTGATGTGGGCAAACGCTGCCTCACACCATTCACACTGTAGATGTTTCAAAGACATGTCACGCATTGGAGACATTCCGTTTATGAACCTATTTTCTTTCTCTTCCATTTCTGTCTCTTCCCTCTTGTAGTCGTTTGCATCAAGTTTCTTCTCTCTGTTGAAGTCATAATTGCCTGAGCTAGGATAATAATCAAAAGGGTCATCACAACTCAAGTCCATATCCTCATTATCTCTAGTAGATTGCCAGACATCTGAAAGTTGAGAATAGTGAAGAATTTCATTCAACTTGGATTTATCTGACGTTTCAAATTCTGGATGAAGATAAAGATGGTTAATTAACTGAATTTTCTGATGGACACTGAAATCACAGAAAAAGCATTGGAATGCATTGGAACCTTGAGGTTTGTGTCCTTCTTTGTGCACAATTAAATCCATGTCATCTAAGCAGACGTATGGGCATTTATTACAGTGGTATTGTTTGATGGGTCTACGGCAGTTTTTGAGGTGACGAGTCCGAGATGAAACCTTTGCAGTGTTTGCTACTGGAGGTGGTGGTGCAGTTGGAGCTGATGAAGTACTAGTATTGTCGTGAGTTAACTGATGTTGGGAGAAAATAAAGGGATCATCTGAAACAAAGTTGCATTTTGAACAACGATGTTTTAGGGTTTCTTTTTCGTGAGTCTCAGTATGCCGGTCTAGCGCTAGTTTAGAATCAGATTCAAAAGAGCAGTGAATGCACTTGTAAACTTTGGGTTCCTCTAATATTGATAATTCTCCAAATGCCTCAGGACTTGAATGCTTCTGCATATTATCGATTTGGGAACCATTATCGGAACCGTAATGGTTGTATGTACGAATGTGTTTTTTAAGGTCACATTTCCAACGAGAGCTATATGTACAAACTTCACAAACAAAAGGTTTGTCTTCGGAATGTAGGTATGCATGTCGTTTCAGCTCAGCGGGACTATGACCAACAAATTGACATTCTAAGCAATGATATAAACCATTATTGATTAAGTCACGGAAATAGGGATTTGGTTTGGAAACCGAATCCTTTCTTAAATCTAAAACTGAGGGTGGCTTAGTTGGTTGGTCGACAACATCAGTCGACACTTTATTTGATATATCAGTGGTTACAGTAGGCATTATTTTACCAGGCATAATTGGCTTAAAAGAAAACTGGTTAACATCTCCATTAATTAAAAGATTACTTGGTGCTTTTGGAATCTTTTCGATATCATCTGGTTCTTCTCTTACTGTAACTACAACATTGGGTGGTCCAATCTTCAGTTTGCTATTGTCAATAACGTCCTTTACCGTTCCTCCACCACATCGTTTCATGTGTTTCACGACATCCCACTTCCACTTACTTTTATAGCTACATTCGGGACAACAGAATGGTTTCTCATCTGAATGGTTCTTCATGTGCTGAGTTATTTCTGACGGCCACCGTGCACGATACTGACACAAAGTGCACTTGTACGGTAATAGAATATCAGCGCAAGATCTGTCTTTCTCATTGGGATTTAAAGACTGGCGTTTATTGCGATTCGAAGACATATTGATGCATTGTCTAAGAGCAGCATTAACAGCTTTGTGTTGATCTTCAAAAGATGAAAATTGATCTGAGTAGCCCATATGACGCTCACCAGTTGATTGGATACTAGAAGTATATAATGAGGAACTTTCCAATGAGTCAGGTTGGGAACTGGATGTTTTGTCTTTTACTAATGAATAGACATTGGTGATCTGAAGACCGGTCATACTGTTATCATCAGATTCTCTTTCGTTGTAGCGAATCCTTTCGGGAAAATTATTCAAATAAGGTGGAACAGAGGACGACCTTTCACGAAAGAATAGGGGAGAAGATCTGTTACTATGTGAAGACCTGCGAGAATGTGAATTATCGTTTCTCATTCCCAAATCTAAATATTTAGAGTTTGCTGCCAAGTCAGTTTCAGACAACCTACGTTTCTTTTTGGGAGGTAAAATTATCGAGTCAAGGCTTTGGCTATCTACAAGTGCATCGGCTGTTCTAGAAATAGTTGGCTCGGAACTATTAGATCCTAAAATTGTTGCTCTACGTTTATAGGGATTAGTTAAAGTCGAATGACTTTTCTCAAAATGCTTCACTAAATCCCACTTCCATTTGTAAGTCGAACCACACACCATACATATAAACGGACGTTCTTCAGAATGAGAGACAGCATGTTTCTGCAATTCAGCAGGCCACTTTGCTACAAAATCACAACGGCTGCACTTCAACTGACGCTGTTCAGTACAATTAAATTCATTCGAAGACAATGGCATGCGTAGTAAATGGTAAGTTTGTTGAAGTCCATGTGGAATTTTCTGGATTACATCTCTATGTTCATGGATCTTTTTAACATGGACCTCGGCGAAATGCTTGTTTAGCTCCTCTACACAATTGAAATGCTGCTGACATTCCGCACATTTAAATGCCCTTTTATTCGTATGAACTGCCACGTGGGAACTGTAATCGATAAAAGTTTTTGCAACAAATGAACATTTTAGACACTGTAAAACTGGAGATGCTTGTTTTTGATCTTCTCCACTCTCAGTTACATTCTGTTCATTATCCCATATAGGTTCGGCTTTTATAGACATGACTCCTGAGACATTAGTTGAAGGATAGAGTTCTTTTTTAAATGAGAAGTCAATCGGTTCTCGCTGTGTGTTGGATGATAGAGATGTCGGTGTCTTCCTCGATAAATCAAGTACTCCATGGTCTGCATTTGCACGACCAGAAGATTGACCATTTTCTGTTGAGTAGACAGATATGTAAGAGTTAGTGACAAATGGTCCAATCATCTTAGGCATAACACAATCACTGACTCCTGATATTTCATGACACACTCTACCATCGTCAGCATAACCATTCGGTTGGCCTTCCTTTTTGTAAATGAGCTTTTCACATGAGTCCTTCCTAATCATTTCATGATTAACTTTTGTATTTCCCAGTTTCACTGGATTGTGAGGAGATGAAATTTGTTTAATACCATCTAGTTTCTCATCAGCATGCTTTTCTTTCCAATGTTTGTTTAGAGACTTGCGCCATTTATAAATATTTCCACACTTTGAACAAGAATACTTAATCCCAACGTCATCCATAACCTCAATATACTTTGCAGGGTCAACTTCTTGACGTGTGCGCTTTGTTTTCTGTTTCTGGGAGTCGTCAATCCCATTTCCATCTTCCATAATTATTTCCATATCTTCATCATCTAATTCATCTTCCATTTCTTCATCTCTTTTTCTGATATCCACTTCAGATGTTATGATAATGTCAGAGGTATCCTGGGTGTTTTCCCCTGTCAAAGCTATTGGTCCCAATACACCTACTGAGCTAGAATTAAACTCAAGGCCAGGAAAGTGAAGCTTACGATGACGAGGAAGTTTCTGTTTGTATTTAGTTGCATAATCGCATACATCACATTCATAAATGGTGAAGTCTTTTCCATGGATATCTTTTTGGTGATGCAAGAAAATTTTTGCACTAGTTGATGAAAAATCACAAAAAGGGCAGATATACGTTCGGTTTTGAATATTGCCACTTCTTATTGGAGTATGGGAAAAGGAATCATCTTGGTCTTCGGCTATTATTAGTCTGTCTTCTAATTCATCATCCTCAGTTTCCCTGTAAATATGTTCAGAATATTCATCATCCTCTTCTCGGCTCATCTTATAAATGTTATTGTTGTTATTATTGTCGTTATTGTTGTTGTTGTTGTTGTTATTGTTGTTGTTGACAAAGAAATCAGGCTTAGAGATCCCAATCTGAGGGCTGCAAGACTTGGCACTGTTTCTTCGATATGTATTGTTACCACTCGTGTTGTTGTTATTGTTGTTGTTGCTATCTTTGTTGCTGGATACGGAGTTTTGAATGCAATGAGTATCTTCCGATTCACCGTGGGCAGATAACTGGTGTTGCGAGAACTCTCGAGAATCTTTGCATGTAAATTTACACTGCTTACAAATGCGGTTGCGTCCTCCCTTTAATGAGTTATCTTCTACAGATAATACTTGAGCTTCAGATTCTTTGTCTTCAGTAGCTCGACTGTGTTCCTCGATGTCGGCCATGTTGCACAGTGCAGGCTCTGCAGTAAGACAGCACTGCCAGATGCACACAACTCATATATCTGAAATAGAAGAAACGACAATTAGTTCTCGTATACAAAATAATGTGACATGAGAAAAATCACTAATTTTACAATGAGTTTTAATTAAAATTAAATAAATAAAAATACAATTTTTTTTCAAATTTGACCAAATTGTAGTTATCTCCCTTATCTTTACAAATTCCATCTAAATAATACTTCCTTACCAAACGAGGCAGGCGACCCATTTGTAAAGGTGGGGTAGAATTGATTCACAACAATACTAGTTACAAGCTGCATATTTATCAGATGAACCTGATGACATTTGAACTCAGAACAAAAGAAAAGGAAAGAAAATATTTTGTCAGCAGCAGTATTTTTAGTGTATCACATAGACTTGCATGATATCTAATGATGGAACACAAAAAGACTACAACAAACATAGGTTTAATCTGCTTTATGTATGTGTATATATATATACACACACACACACACACACACACACACACACACACACACACACATATATACATATATATATATATATATATATATAT
>JAOPUL010000002.1:28757542-28767581 GCA_027564515.1 Octopus rubescens | reverse complement strand
CCCCAGTTCGTAACTGGTACTCACTTTATCGACCCCGGAAGGATGAAAGGCAAAGTCGACCCCAGCGGCATTTGAAAATGGGGAGAAAGATATTGAAAAACATCAATACGTCAAGAGTAACAAACAAACGGGGAGGGTATCAGGTGGTCGTGAGATATGCTAAAAATAGCAGCTAAATAGCCCTTAAATCACACACAAAAAAAGATTTTTGTTTTGATTTTTACATAATCGTATGAATTCCCGTGTGTAGAATACAAATTCGCAAACATTTTCTAAAAATTCCAAAAATTAAAAACGTTATGAGACGTTATATGGGGTGCTTAAAGCAGAAATCTATTCCACGAAAACCATTAGAAAAATGTTTGTACCTATGTGCAAATAAGCATATATTTCAGTTATTTTGAATACATATACATGTATAGCATGTAAAATTAGGTAAGAACACTTATTGTAAAAAATAACAATGAATAAGGAGACTACAACACATTGTACAGATTAAAAATAAAATGTTTTTATTTATTTACATTTGTTTTCATAACACGTAGAAGGCGAGTTTACTTCGAAGTCAGAGGAGAAAGTGAAAGCTGTATGTACGTGCATATGGAAACTAGTGTGTGTATTTGTGTGCGTGTGTGTGTACACAAACGAACAATTGCTGCTATAAACGAAAGATTGCCAATTGTTATATAAAAAATAGAAAAGATATTAAATTATTAAAAAGATATAAAATTATTGAAAAGTTGTTTTTTTTCACTTTAGAAAAATATAAATGAAATCAGAAATCAACCACCCAAACAGCAATCCCAGAATTACTTCAACAAAGAAAATGAAAAAAAAAAAAAGGGATGGGGGGATTAAGCAATGAAAGATGATGAGTAGGGGAGCAACAGGTTCCCTGTTCGAATTGTGTGTTCAGCCACGCCTCCGCAACTAAGGCATTGATGCGGAGAATAACCAGCGACGCTCGCGTGTTACAGTTGTATACAGACGCAAATTACTGTTCATTTAAAATTGTTGCCGTTGTATATATGTATATATATGTATTTAAAAATTCGTACGAATCGTGGTATTTAATCGTCGTATCCTCGGGTGCAGCCAGATAATACGTACGGGTGGTGCATGTTAACATCTTCCTATTTATGTTAGTAAATATTGATACGTCCTTAAGCACACACATGCACATTACTGTCCATTGTAATTTTATGTGATCTCAATACAGTTAGGTATCTTTACCTATTATTTGTGTTTGCAATTTCCAGTGATTCATGTAAAATATAATAATAAGTCTCGGTACCAATTCTTTTTTTTATCAAATACATAAAGATATCCAAATCTAGCAGGTCAACACAGCTCTTGTTTTTCTGTCAATTACTTTTTCGAAATACTTCGGCTCAATGAATCCATTTCTATCTCCTTCAGTGAGTATTACATCGTTCTCCGATGCGAAAAATTTCAGTCCGTTCCTTAAAGCCAAATTCAGATTCAAATAAATAATTATCTCACAGGATGACGGCATGCCACTAATCACTTTAGGGTCACCTAGTTCCCCTTTAGCGAAATGAATGTGCTTTCTTCTCATTCTGCTCAGGCCCTCTTTTGAGATAACATTCCACGCACGGTAATAAGTACCATGTATTACGTTCGGGAAAGTCCTGTCACTTAATATTGGCCTCAAATTTAAATCCTCTACATGAAGTGAATGGCCTTGATTAGCTCGAATCATTAATTCCCCGTTCTGTCTTTTCGTGGAATATCTCTTCTTTCCGTCATTATTCGCCATGTCTTTGATATCATCAGGAGTTAGATGTTGAAATTCCCCCATCCTTAGTAATTCGCTTACTTTGACGAAGCCATTACTATCAACATTGATATTCCTTTGTCCTGCTGTATGTCGTAATACGGTAACTAACCGTTTGGATGTCGCTCTATCAGTCATTTTCTTGTCCCTTTCGTAACCGATGGTGAAAAGGCAAAGAGATTAAAAATACTGACGTTAAATACTTCGATGTTGTAGAGATAAATGGAGAAACTCAATTTCGAATAATCAACGATACTTCGTGGTAGTTATTTATTTACAAAACTGAAAGTGAAATTGAAATTCTTGGAAGGAAAGTATTAACTACGAGATTGAGGAAAACGTTAACAAATGAACGAAATAATTGTTAATACAAATGAAATTATATAAATATTTATTTGTTTAAGCATAATCTTAAAGATAATTCCCATTTCATTTTGTTGTAAACATTCAAAAAGCGATATTCAATCGTTAGAGAATAGGTTCGCACTTAAGAAGTGGGTGGTTACTCAAAGTTGTCTTTCGTTATAGAAAACTCCAGTAACCTACTTTTGAAACTTTAAACACTTCATTATATTTTAATGAAGCTTACAAAGTTTTCTTTTGTTCCACATAAATATTATTTACAATTAGATAAATTTCTTTTATGCCCTGTTATATACAATTATGTGTGTGTGTGTGGGCAATAAACATTGTATACGCACATTGGAATATTTTAAAATAAACGTATGACTGTTTGTTATGTTAAAATTCTAATTTTCATTAAAACAGATTATTCTATATATATATATATATATAAGTTAAATATAGGATTTCAATTTAGTTCATGGAAAACACTCACCTAGAAATAATTAGAACCGTATATTAAGTATCAGTTAAAATAAAAGAGTGACTTGTAATTTAATTCTTAAGTAATCCGAGTAAAAAAATTAACTCCAGGGTCAAAAAAGAACAGAGGATGGGTGGATACTAAATTGAAATCCCATATTTAACTTATTACCTTTAATGGTTTTATGTGCGGAAATATGTACTAAAGCTTTTTAGTACATTTTAAATTCAACATATTATATGCTGGTTATATCCGGGAATTTTTATACCTCCAATATTGAAAAGTTTATTGGATATAATATTCTCCCCTAATTATAATATATGTATATATATATTCAGTAAACCGTTAAGGCCGGTCAGAGTGTGACTATTGGTTTCGCACCTATAAAGCGCTTGGCCGTATAGGCGACTCGTCAGACGGGTCTTACTGGAAAACTGGATTAATCCAACATGTATTTCGTTTTGGGAATGGAAGCGTTGCAAGGGGGATAACTCTCTCTGTTTACAGTCGAGACTGACCACTAAGCTAAGGCCATTTGAGTCTGACGAGTCGCCTATACGGCCAAGCGCTTTATAGATGCGAAACCAATGGTCACTCTCTAACCAGCCTTAACGGTTTACTGAAAAATACATAGCTTTTAGAGTGCGCTTCTTCTTCGGATATATGAACTACTGATGTTATATATATGTATGTGTGTGTTTGACGACCAATGTTGGCTTGTTTACATCCCTGTAATTGAACTGTCCAACAAAAGAGGCCGATAGAATAAGTATCAGACTTATAGTGCGGGGTTCGATTTGCTCGACCATTCGAAAGGCGCCAGCATGACCGCGGTCCAATGATTGAATCATGTAAAAGGTAAAAAAAAAAAAAAAAGGTAAACGAACATTGCAGTATCGTCAGCCCATCTTTAGTTTTCCACCTATTATGAGAATATACGAAGTTGGCATTTGATATGATGAACAGTTGTACAACAGCAGCCATCGTTTGTCATACAGTCGCTGTTCAGAGTTTTACTGGACAGATTTCAGCATTCATCAGTGGTATTTAGGTTTAATGGCCTTGAAACCCCTTTAGTCTTGTAAAATCTTGCTTGCTTAAATATTTCGCTTGTTACACCATTTTCTAATTTAACTCCAAACACAAAACTTATTACTACACCTTCTCGAAGGTATTATGTGGGCGATTCCAAATTCTTAAGGCGAGAAGTGAACTACTCAAAAGAAGGCATCATAGAACTTAGCAACTCACTGAGGAGAGCAAAGTTGTAACAAAAAACGAAAATCACATACGATGTCTCTGCATTGATTTCTTATTACTCATACTTTCGTGATGCTTTCTCCAGTGTCTGTCATTGATAAATTGATACTATAATATATCAGAGTAGTTATATTTTAGCAAAGTCGATATGATCAATGACCACTGGTGATTAAAGAGCGTCCTCGTACTGCTTTTCAAGCTTTGCGGCAATGTATCTGTCTCTCAAGACTTCTATATGGCTTTACGAACGCAGTGACGTTTTCAACGAGTGATGAACAATATTATTTCGTAGAATAAGCATGAATCTATCTATTCGTATTTAGACATCGTTACATGCAGTATTTTCATAATAGATACTTATAAGAAAATTTCTATCATGTGTCAACGATTCTAATATAGCTATTTCTAGTGAAAAGGGCACTGTGTGTGTGTGTGTGTGAAAAACAACTACCCTCGGTTATTGAATTAAAGACCACAAAATAACACATGATCCGTAGGTTGCTTCCTCTTAAATGCTTCAGAGTTTCTACAACTAAACTGGAACTTTTAAAAAAATCATGGGGTTGCTAGTTTCTTACAGTATATGGGTAGTACATAATTCTGGCCCCTTAATGAAATGTACCACGTTTTCCATTTCCCAAGAAGCTGTTACTGGTTTCAAAAATATTTAAATCGATATACATATGCTTGCATCTTTGCTATAGCCAAACTCCGTCAGGTCTACTGTTAAGATTGATACTGGTCTAGCCGCAGCTTTATCACAAAGATGTCCTGTTACATTCTCTCTCTATTCCCCAAAGTGAAATGTATCTTGAAAAAAGGTTACTGCATTGTTGGTGACTCTACCAGGGTTCGGTTCTGCTCCTCACACACTTCTACCTCTATATCAACGACATACTTACCGTAAACCCAAGCGACGTCCTCTGTTACGCCGATATCACTTTTCAATCCTCCATAACCTTCTGCATCATCCACATACAATCTGAATACCGAGAGGTTTCCAGGTTGTATGTCTGCATTAACTCCATAAACTGAGACCTCGAAAGCATCCTCCCACGGATTCATGTCGCCTCCAACGGCATAAAAAAATCACAATCACTGCACAGAAAAAATATTTTGTCAAATTTCCCTTAGAAATAACAAGTGTCGTGAAGGCACGCAACCATGGATAAATAATGTTAAGAGAATTTGATATATAGTTTTTTTTTAGGCGGGTGAAAATACCATTGGACTCCACTTCAACATGAGCAGTTGACAGCTAAAGCCATCACTGTCACTGAGAGTCTCTTCCGGTGAACGCACATCCTTAACATAGCACTTAGAGCAAGGTAACTTGATTTAGTATGAAGTGATTGGCCTTTCGATACAGCAATGTCTTCTTTGCTAAGCCTGGTCTTGCTTGTTGCTCCTATTGATGAATTTCATCGTTCGAAATACTTAATTTGTGGTTTTGGCGAGCTGGCCGAATCATTAGCGTATCAGACAAAATGCTTTGCAGCATTTCTTCGGGCTTTACGTTGCCTTTCGTAATCGATAAAATAAAGTTGAGCACTGGAGGTCGATATAATCGACTATCCCCTACCCACAAAGTTTTCAGGCCTTGTGTCTATCGTAGAAATAATTACTATTATTGGTATGTTATAAATTGCATAAACATAAAATTTAAATTCAGATTCGAAATGTACTATTGCCGTTTGATTTTGCCATTTTTACAATCTCACCATTTAGTATTTTTTCTTAAGGCAGGGTGAATGTTACGATTTTACGTTCTTTTAATAATTAATTGTATTACGTGATTGACAAATACTCTTCTTTGCTGTAAAACCAGATAGTGAGCTGCGGCAGTATTCGTTGAATAAAGTCTTTGGTATACGAATCACTTATCGTTACTTCTTACGACAATATACTTATTGGATGTGGAATAGAGCATAAGCGAATGAAAAAGATGAATTTATGTTGACTCCGCCGACAACTATGAATATTCTCTTATGAAAGGTTTGGCTTTACATACTGTTTCAGGCACGCACTTTGAATGAGGTACTACAGCATTTGTAACGAGAATATTCAGCAATCACCCGAATGTTTGCTCACATGATCAGCGAATCTGACCAATCAGGACTTCGTCCGGAAAGAATATTACCCACGTGATCAACAAAATCTGACCAATCAGGACTTCGTCCGGAAAGAATATTACCCACGTGATCAACAAAATCTGACCAATCATGACTTCTTATGGAATAGGCTTTTGGCGTCTTCCTTTCTGAGCCTCCCAATCGCTATATAATGACACATACGCGACCGAGACCTTTGGCATATTGCTTGAGACACGGGCAGCGGCTGAAGCGAACTAATATCATCATGACGAACTATCGGCAGAAACACGACAAGCAGTAACTTTTCGAATACTATTCCAATAACATCCAAACTCTCTCAACATTTGTTGTAATATTATTTTAATTAGACCAAGAACATCACATCCAAACTCTCTCAACAGTTATCATAATACTATTTCAATAGCATCCAACTTTCTCAACAAGAAATAAAGTTTGTTCGTAAAAATCTCAACCAATTTTGTCATTTTCTTCTATGTACAACTGTTGACCTCCGATGCTAGAAATAACAGCCAGGTCCTTGTAGAGCTCAAGCACAAGTGGTATCAACATCTAATAGCCCCACATTCATGTTTCACTTGCCGGACAACAGATCTGGTCCGCCCTAGGCAATGCCTTATGGTGGCAGCATTTCTGAGACTTCTGTATAAGCTTGTATAGGCTTGGGCTACCTCACCCTCGGAAAAGGGAACAAACTTAAGGCCAGCCTCAGGTGGCACACGCACTAAGTACGCCACTGGAACTAAATACTTTTAACATGAACACGTGTTCTCGTGTGTGGGGAATAAATAGTAACACGTTATTGAACTAAAAGTTATATCTTATTCTTCCATAGTAATAATTGTGTTCTACAATAAAACTTAAGTCCTTAGTTTAATAACATAACCACTTTTATTTTGGTAGCTTACAATTTTTGTAAAGGCTTTCTCTTTTGCTGACGTTATTCTATACATATACTGTGTGTTCGCGCGCGCGCGTTGTGAATAGAATATATTTTTAACCTGCATTTAAAACTTGAATATGTGTCTATTATATTAGGAAACCTTCGGTTTTCCTTGTACCATTTGTTTTCTTTAAAACAATGAATTTTCTAGGTTAATCGTCATTTCCAACATCTTTCACAACTTGGAGGAAATGGTTTTAGTGGCGATAGTTATCGAGAATCGTGTAGGTGTGTGTATATATATATGCGCATGTGTATATATATATGTATGTGTGTGTGTGTATATATATATTTATATATATGCATGTATGTATATATATATATATGTATATATATATATGTATATATATATATACACGCGCGGGTAAGCACTTGAGTGCAAAACAAGGTGGAAAAAATAGTACTCGAATTCCAAAGGTAGAGTAATATGCTTTTATTAGTGAAACTGAGTAACAGTTAGTGATGATATTTTTGCAGCTTTAATAAAAGTGTGCTATGTATGTGTGTATATATATAGGCATACATACATACACCTTACTACATCCCTAGTAAAACTTTTACAACTTTTCTAATATGGCAATCTCACTCCCCCTGTTCTTCCAGAAAAAAATTCTCTTATAGAAATAAACAAGTTGCGCGCGCGCGCAACTATGAGTAAGAAACGTTGACAAAAGAATTTAATATATAGTTGTTTTTTTTTAAAGATAGGTGAAAATACAGTGCAAGTATTTTAATTACCGATATGCTGGTGTAACGTTAAATGTATGAGGTAAAATTCCTTACCAAGGGAATCAACGATTATATATATATATATGTATATTTATTTATTCATAATTATACCTCGTATTTGCTTGAAGGAAATATGATATAAATCTTCAAATACTAGGTTTTGTTCAATTCACGTGTTTTATCTTTTATTTAATGTTATCTTTAGCGATGTTCCTTGCTTTAGTTCTTTTCTTTGTCTGTTGAATAGTTTGTCCTATTACCATATTTTTTTTTATATCATGTAATAAAAGAACCACTTGTAGGTTGTCTTTTCGAACCATTGACCTCGATCTTCGCGACTAAAGCGCTCACTATCTTTCTCGTGTTGAGTGGGCGAGGTGAAGAAGGAGGTATATATGTTCTTTGGCAATTCAGTTGATTATTATTCATTTACATTCTTTTTGTCGCTTCTTTTTATTTCATTTCTGGCGATAAAAATAAGATTAAAACAAAAAGAAACCAAATTAGACTTTCCCTCCCCCATTTTCTTCACTATATATATATCTTCAGGATGGAAGTAGCTGTAAATATACTTCCAAGTCAAGCACACCTGCTGTGGGATAAAATGATTCCAGAGCAGGTCACCTGTAGTCTGTCAGCGTACACACACACACCTCAGGATGTCAGGAATTTAAACTATTAGAGTTCTAAGTTACCGACTGTTGACACACCTGCTAGTAAGCCTTAAATTTTGGTTACGAAAACCTAAAGTCGGACTGAGCTTAAAAGAGTGTTTTCGATTATTAGGCTAAATAATGCTCAGGAATTGAATAACAAAATATGACTCATACAATAAACGTGTATGTAAATCATTTGAATGGATAAAAATTCTTGTTATACCGTTTCAGCTTTTTGTAGCCAAAACTTAAAATTTGCCCACCTGTCTTCAAGGTGAACATTAATACGGTCGCTCGACCTGCTAGAAATAGCAGCCAAATCTTCCTCATATCCTACAGTCTTTAAGAGGAATGACACATTTGATAATGTAGTCATACATTGTCTAGAAGGGGAGAAGATATGGTCAGGTCTAAGGCGGCTTTTATTATTATAGTTCTATTCGACCATTCCTAACCTGAGGCTCACTGACAGAAATGGGTTAAAGTGTGCTAGTATGGACTTTTACTTCCAATCAATTTTTCTATGTCCAATTTTGTAGTAAATGTTATCCTTTCTCAAATTTCTACCAATTAATATTATATCAGCCCACTTAACATGTGAAGCTAGTCTCGTACAACACTGGATAATAGCCATAATATGTACTGAGTTCCCATAACATTTTCCATTTGCTTCATACGAAAATCTGAATAAATTACGTTAAACAAGGGAATCCCAATAATTGGAATATAAGTACTTGCTATCTTTTCACAACTTTTCTTTGACTTTAGCTACTTCATCATTCAGTGAGGAATATTGTTTTAACCTCAGGATAGCTGATTGTAACGAATCTGTGAGAAAAGGTGTTCCAGACATAACCATTTTGTCTTATTCTTTTCTACAAATAATAGACTACTAAGTGAACATTATAAAATATAGACGGAAATTTCATTTCTTTTCCTTTTGTCAGGAAGATTTTGTTGCTCTTTCTAGCAACTCGAGCGACCAGGTAAAGGCTCCCTCGTTGCCTCGTCTCGTTCCATTCGTCACCTATTGTTTAGTCCCAAGTTGGCTCTGATCGAACAGACATGATCAAAGATGTCCCAACTGTGACCATTCCATCTTTCTTTCCTAAACATAAGGGACTCCACGTGTATATTATAGAGAGATTTTTCTATTTTGTATATAAAACAAGTTTGGGTACTTTTTCTGGCTTGTCATGCAACCATATATAGGCTCCGCCGTTGTTTTGTCTCGGAGACGATTTGGTTGTTATTTAGCCTCAAATCAAACCTGATAGAGCAGACCTATCATCAAAGACATTCCAGCCTTCAGCATATCGTCTTTTTAGGGAGAATCCAGGACATAACATACAATGGGGTGTGGTTTAGGTGGGGGGATACTTTGGCTGCTATTTCAAGCGTTTCGAGCGACCAGGTAGAGGCTCTTTCAAATGTTCGATTGCGTGATGAGACTTTTTTTTACATATCATCGGCTGATGAATGAAGGAGCGGAAGTAAAAATAACTAATTCATGCTAGTAAAAGTTGATACTACATATGAAAGAAACAAACCCAAATTATTACTGCATTATATATATATATATCACTGGCAGAGGTTAGAGAGTGAGTCAAAGGCCGAGAGTTTCGTGTATTGGCACTTATCAAACACGAAACTCGGCCCTGAGTCACTAACTTCTGCCGATTATTAATGTGTGTGTGTGTATGTGTATCATTATAT
>JAOPUL010000002.1:28517217-28530782 GCA_027564515.1 Octopus rubescens | reverse complement strand
ATAAATCAAAGTGTACAGTATTATATATCCATTACGGCTTATCTTACCAATCGGTTTTACGCTAGGGGTTCAACGAAGTGTTAGGTAACAGTCCGATTATGTGTACACACACACATACACACACACACACACATACACACACACACACACACACACACACACACATGAAGTTACAACAAATGAATAGTGTTGTTGGCTATTCTCCTGTCAATAACCTGTCAGCTTACTTCATGCCTTTGAAGCCATGTGGAATAAAAGATCACTTACTTGAAAAACAGGTAAGAGTTAGCATTAGGAAGGGCATCCAGTTGTAAAACAATGCTTTGATAATATATTTGTCTCACCCATGCTAGAATGGAAAAACGGATTTAAAATGAAAATGAACCTTACAAAACCTCTGATCTATTTTGTGCTAAAAATAGAAAAGGTTTTTGGCAAAAGATTTTTGACAAATATTTAAATTTATATATGAATATATGTTTCCTTTGGAAACAGATTGTCATGGTGACACAAAACAAGATATGTGTAAACCGACATGTAAGTATGGTGTTTTCTATTAACAACCTGGTAGATTAACATTTTTGAGAGCAGATAAATATATTTAATTTTTTTAGTGGATTTTAAAATGTTACTCTATCAAGTTTAAATAAACCTTATATTCTAAAATACATTTGGAAGCAAAATGGTTTGCAGTTAAAGTACATAACACTTTGTTCAAACCCATCTCTAGCCATTGTATATGTGCTTAGGCTTGTTACAATTCTGCTAACTCTCTCAACTCTAGTGTATGTATAGTTAAAGTTATGTCCTGTAGTTGGTATTAATTCTAATGAGACGTCTTCCTTCCTTAACCTTTCATACACAGACGTCATTCACTCATCTCACAACCTAAGCATGTCTTGTCAGCCTTGCTCTATGTCCTGAATAGAGGCATTGGGAACATCCTTAAATGGGCGCATTGCAACCTTGGTTCTTTTATCAGCATGAAGACATAATTACTACAGAAAATAGTCTTGTAGATCACTTCATCTCCACATGAACAACACAAAAGTAAAACCCTCAAAGTCATTACAAATGTTACAGTTCTCAGTCTCTGGTCTCTCATTGCTGAAACTACATAACAAAGACTTGGTTTCTTCATTAGAGCCACAAAGTACTTTACCTCTAAACAGCTGCTGACTTTATAAAGCTCAAGTGTAATTCACAGTGGCATACTGCTCTCACAGCACTGCTGCTGCACTCATGCATCTCTTAGACTGTAACTGAAAAAAAAAGGTCATTTAATTGATTGGCAAAGATTTGCTCATCAGAATGCTACAATCTCTAGCTCACAGGCCTGCTGTTTCCCCTCTCTACCTCTTCTACCACTACTACAGTGGCTTCTGCTTTTCTGAACTAGTTAGTAGTTAGTTGTATGCTTTCTACATTCAAACTTACTCTATAAAACCATCTCTCTTCCTTTTTGTCTTTCACCCCCCCACTCCCCCCACTATATTTTATTACATTATAGGTGTCTGATTCTTCCTCCTCATAATTGGTACCCTCTGAAATTTCATCCCCACTTCTGTCTCTATTGCAGACCTTGTACTATATGTGTTCAAGTTAAATATCAACTGCATCAATATCACCAATCTGTGAGAGCTTGAAAAAATCAGAGGGAATTACTTTTCTGTCCTTTGGACTACCTTATAAAAAAGCAAGAAAATATAATATAAATAAGAGTAGTTTGCTATTCTTATTTTACATTTGTATGATTAATAGGAAGGTTGGCATACAACTGTAAAAGAGATTATTCCACCAATATCCAAATTTGCGAGAGCCATATCATCCATCTTATCTTGGGATAGAATAGAATTAAAAGGAACAAAACAAAAATGAATTAGAAAGAAATAAGTAACTTGTCATTCTTTTATCATTTGTTTAGCTTATGGATTGTTATTGTGGTTTTGTTAAATGTATTCAGTATGCTGTCTAGTACTGTTCTGTTTCTAATTTTGGTTCTTAAGACATCTATGAAGATGAATGCAAACAAACAATTGCAAGAAGTTCTAGATATTCTTTTTTCTATGAATAGTATTACAGCCACAATCTTTTATCGTTTTTTTGCAGTAATTCTTTATAGATATGCACATGACATTCAATTAGATTTTTGTTTAAGTATCCTACCGTTACTTCTCTCAGTTTAAGATTAATTTCCTCCAAAGAACGTGACTAATTAATCAATCAATACATGTGTTGTATACTTGTCATTTTGTCTGTCGAACTATGATACAGGAAATGTTACACAGGTAATATGGAAAGCATTCAGTTGAATTAAGGAGAATTAGAGTTGTTGTAAGGGCTGCTGACAACTGAAAAGGTTCAGGTGGTAATTAAATGAATTCTTTTGTGTATCTTGTGCATCGTTAAAGTTATATCTGATATAGGCTGATTAGCTTGACACATTTCTCTTACCTTAGATAAAATTTTACAAAAATATATCCAGTCTCTAAAGAATTTATGTTCGTGTAATAAAATGAACATTTGAGAAATGTTAATTAAAAGTTCATATTCTAATGAAGAAACCATATATATATTTATTATTATCATTATTATTATCATCATTATTATTATTATTCAAAAGCTATCACATACTAATTTAATCAACAGGGTTGTTATCCTGATGTTTGGTGACAACAAATCTCCTCAAATTTCAAGAATCTTTCTTTGGATTCTTGCAGAATACAGGATGGCACTTTTCTACAGGTTGAGTCATCATCATTTGACATACATATTCCATGCTGTCATGGGTTGGATAATTTGACAGGATTCTATAAGCTAACAGACTGTGTTGAACTGCAATGTCTACTTTGGTATGATTTCAGTCTCTTTGGTAGCAGTTTAGGTGTTTTACCAAGTGCATCAATTACCATAGGAACATGTTTACCCTTTGCCTTCCACAGTCTCTTCATCTCTCTGGCTAGGTCCTTATATTTCTCAATCTTTTTTTATATCCACTCTACTATAATACAGTATTAAGAAGTGTACGCTCTTTCACTGTTTGTTTCTGTTCTCTACAATCATATCTGGTCTCCTTACTTGAACAGTATGGTTAATATCTATGGGAGAATCCTGTAAAATCCTGTAATTATCATTCACCATCACAGCCTCGGGCTCTTGTTCATACCACTTCTCCTTTACTTCAAACCCACAAATTTCAATGCTCTCTATTAAAGGTGCAGGCATGGATGTGTAGTTATGAAGTTTGCTTTGGGCTTGGTCTTATGTGGCATTTTGGACAGATGTTTTCTACTGTAGCCTCCGATCAACCAATGTCTTGTGAGTGGAATTGGTAGACAGAAACTACAAGGAGGTGTGTGTGTGTGTGTGTGTGTGTGTGTGTGTGTGTGTGTTGATTCTACTTGTCGTTAACATTGTCTAAGTGAAAAAAAAGTGACATTGTTTGCTTTCTTCAATGAAAAATGTTCTATAGACCAGTGGAATAAAATAATATAAAAAAACAAAAAACAAGGGTTGGCAACAGGAAGTTTCACCTCATTCATACCAGCATGGATTAGATGAAAAATGGACAATAAAACAATAATATTGATAATAATTGTATATCATGGTTAACTTGGTTTGAATTAATTTAAGAGTGTGTATGTAACTTTTACATTTTTTCTTCTTCATTACATAAGATTTCAACAGATGACTTTTGCATGCCAGGTCATGTATGCTACAGGCTTAGGTTAGTTTAGCTAAATGCTGCGTAGTTAACACAATTTTTTTTTTTTTACGGTTTCAGCTGTGAATCCTTATTTGATTAGTATTCTTTATTTATTCATTTATTTGGGGATGGAAATGTGCATTATGATTTCTGTTCATTTAACATATTTTATGTTGAAGCAATAGCTGAACAGAAGGATAAATAATATGCTTTAGGAATCATCATCATTACCATCATCACCACCACCACCATCATCATTTTCATTTTATATTCACTTCCCATGCTGGCATGAATTGGACAGTTTGACAGGATCCAAGATATTGGTGGATGCTATCTTGCTGTAATCCCTCAGTTTTGGCACAGTTTCTATGGTTGGATGTTCTTCTTAATACCAAGCATTTTACAGAGTTTACTGGGTGCTTTTTTTCATGGCATTGATAGCACCAGCATTGGTGAGGTTTTCATGTGACTTGCAAGGCTAAAGAGTTCTTATATCAAAGAAGGAGAATAGAAAGAAGGAGAATAATGGCTTTAGGTGAGGTGTTCAGAAGTTAAAGTATGAGGGAAGGAATAACTATGATGGAGTGTGGATAGAAAGAGAGATAATGGTGATGGTGCTGAAGAACCAGAACATGCTCTCAAGGTAACATATTCAAGTAGTTGAATAGGAGAGAGCATGGTGACAGAAGGACAAGGAAGAGTGAGTAAAGATTGAAAGAGTGCTTGGAGAGTGAATAATGGATAGAAATAGGAATGGTCATAGATAGATAGGGAGTAAAGATAGTCGATTGGGGGGGGGGACAGTGGTAAGACTGAAGGCGAGACGACAGTTGGAAGTGGCTTAGAGTAGTGGGAATAATGACTGGCAGAACAGAAAGGGTGATGATATATGTTGTAATGAGTTTATCCTTAATTACAGCAGTAGAATAATACAGTATATAGAAGAATGATGAAAGGATGAGTGTAAAGCGATGAGGTGGGGATGACACAGCTGGTGTAAACATGACAGAGGCATATTGGGTAAGTGATCCAGAAATGTGCATACACATTATGCTTCCAGGCTCCATCTCTATCACCATTACAACATCATTTTCACCATGCTTGCATAGGTGGGCATATCTCCAATGATCTTCTTGGTCCTTTGTTATCGCCTTTGTGATGGTTAACATTTGAGTTCAGTTTTCACCCATCTCTTTCTGGGTCTTCCCCTTCCACAGTTTACAACCACTGTAAGCAATTGGCACTTCTTTCTATAGCTGTCCTCATCCATATGCATTATGTGTCCATACAAATGCAATCTTCTTTCTTACACACTACATCTGATTCCTCTCATGCCTAGTTTTTCTCTCAACACATTTGTACTCCATTCTTCATGATTACTGACATTTCATACCCAGTGGAGCATATTTCCTTCTTGTCTTCACATGTCCTCAGCATTCACTGCCCACATCTTACTACCATGTAGCATTGCAGTTAGTACACAAGCATCATACAATCTGCCTTTCACTCTGAGCGGGAAACCTTTCAGTAGCTATGGCTCCCTGAAACTTCTCCAGTTCTTTAATCTGGCCAATAAACTTTCAGAACATCTTTCTCTACTGCTAATTAGATCACATTGATAACAGAAGCTATCAACTATGTCTAGGGATCTTCCTGGACCTTTCAAAGAATCTATTTCCTGTGTACTCTTAGTGTTTTATGTTCCTGTGCATCTGCCACATACACCAACTACAAAATCTACTTTCTCAGTTAACTTGCTCATGATTTCACTGTACCCCTTGTGTGTTCATAGTTTGCACTGGGTACACCTTGTGAAATTCCTACCTACTTTTCTACATATCAAGCAAGGTCATTTTCCTGATAGAAGTAGAATCTTGTCTGTTTTCTTATGTATTAATACTTTGGTCTTTACTTAGTAACTTTGAGAATCTTTGACACCAGCTTTAGGTTTCACATCTGGATTTCTTCTCTAATTCTATCACAGATGCAGCTTCAAGAATGAGTCATCAGCATATAGAAATTCCCATGGGCACCTGGTTTTGAACTCCTCTGTTATAGCTTGAAAGACTATGATAAATAAAAAGGGACTAAGAATTGAGCCTTGGTGTACTCCTATTTGCACTCGAAATTCTTTGCTGCACTCATTCCTATCTCTCACCAAAATCCATGAGGGTGAAGGACTTTGTTGAAAGCTTTTTCTAAGTCAATGAGTGCTAAATACAGTGGCTTTCTGCAGGAAACTATTCTTGTTGTATGTAGTTATATGCATTCAGGTGAATTTATGGGTTGTAATTAATCCCATAAAAATATATGTGTATATAGAAGTTAGTAACTTCAGGCTGTAAACACATTCAGTGTGCTGCCTTATTCTGATACTCTTTTAGTGTATTTCATTGTTGTTGCTGCTTTGACCTGGTTAAACATAGTTGAGTAAATTTATTATCAAAGACATTTCAACTCTAACTACACAATTTTTCAGGGATATCTAGGTCTACAACAGACATGTCAAACCGAAAGTCCCCTGAGGGCCACATGGTCACATTTGTGTTGTCATGAGGGCCACACACGACAACTAATTAAAGTCATTAAATAAAAATTATTTCAGTATATTTTTGTTACTTAAATTTAGAAACATACAGTGTGCATACAAATGGTTTAGTCAGATTCATGAATGGAAAGTAATGAAGTAGTTTAACAAAAGAAAAACGAAAACAAATCAAATCCATACTTTGATTATGCAACAGCAACGAATACATTGTAGAAAAATTACAATAGTTCAAACTGAACATTTATTTACGACTATTCAATCATTTTTAGTGTTTTGTCCTGAGGCTTGACACCTTTTACTTGCAATTTTTAGTATGTTTGGTTGAAATGTCTGAGTTCCGACTTTGATCAGAGATGACAAGTGTTGATCAGTCAGTCTTATTCTCTGAGAAGTTTTTGTTGATTTCATGAAGGAAAATAACTGTTTACACACATAGGTAGAACCAAACATTGCCATAATCTTTGTAGCAAACTTTTAAACCTTTCAAGAAGATATGAAATGAAATCAGGTATCCCCACTTCAAGATACTTTGCTCTGAGTGTAGAATCTGACTGCATTTCTAATAGTTCCATCTGCAGGTTTTCTTCTGCCTTGGCAACATCAAAGGTGAATGGTACTAAGAATAATGCAAAGTGGTGTTCGAAAGTTGAGAAATCACGAAACTTTTCCTGAAATTCCTTTGACAATTCCAGGTGACTCTCATACTTAGTAAAACTAAGTACAGACTTAGTGTTGGCAGTGTTTTTCAGCCACGTAAAAGAATTAACTAAATTTTCATTTAAAAACTGTGACTTCCATAATCTTAGTTTTGTAATGAAGCACTTGATGTTATACAACTGAGTGATGAGATTGTTTTTACCTTGTAATTTCAAATTAAGATCAGTTAATTGTGAAGTAATATCCACAGCAAAAGCCAGATCCTGGACCCAACTTTCATTTTTTATTTCATCTGTGTTTTGATCTTTCATCTTCAAAAACATAATTATTTCTTGTTTCAACAAATAAAAAAATCTTTTCAGCACTCTGTGACATGATAACAAGCGGACTTCTGTGTAGAAGGGAACATCGGTAAACTGATTATCCATTTCTTCCAACAAATGGTTGAATTGACGGTGGTTGAGAGCACGGCCTCTGATTTAGTTCACTGTCTTTGCGATCAACCTAAGCACATGATCCAATTTTAAAATCTTTGAGCACAAATTTTGCTGATGAATAATGCTGTGAAAATGTGCAAATGATGAATCTGGATGTGAGTTTTCTATTTTTGTTCGTGACTTTGCAGCAACACCATTAAGTCTGCCAACCATGTTCGCAGCACCATCGGTAGATAAGCATGCAAGTTTACTCAAATCAAAACCATAGTCATGCAGAACCTGCTTGACCTTCTCAAAGGTGTCCTGGCTTGTTGAAGTGTCATGCATAGGAATCAGTTCAATTAGTTCTTCATAAATATTAAATTCAGTGTTACAGGCCCTGATGAAGACCGCAAGCTGTGCTATTCCAGTGATGTCAACAGTCTCATCAATAGCAATAGAAAAATGTTAACATTTTGATGATGTAGCCTTCAATTGTTGTTTCAAATCACCTGACATTTCATCAATCCGTTCAGTAACAGTGTTCTTGGTTAATGAAATATGAATAAGTGTGATTTCTCTGGATACACAATTTCAGCCTTTTTTACAAAGCATTGCTTTACGAAATCTCCTTCACTGTAAGATTTCCCGCTCGTAGCGATCATTCGGCTGAGTTCATAGCTTGCAGTAACGGAAGCGACATTCCCTTTCTGAATTTTCGTAAACCAGGCCTGTTGCTGTGTCAAGTTAGCTTTCATTTCCTTGAGTCTTGAAACACACATTGGGCCTTCATATTTATCGCAAGATTGATGGTTCGTTTCATAATGTCTTTTCAAGTTGTACTCTTTTGGCGTGGCAATGCTGTTGTTGCAAATTAAACAGTTTATCTTTCCATTCACCGTTCTGCAAAAATACTGTAATTCCCACTTTTTTGAAACACTTGCCTTTCTTCGTTCAATTTCATTTTCGTCTTAACTGGAGGAACACTAGCCAGTTTTAAGATGATGAGGAATCTGAAAAATAAAATCGCCATTTAAAAAGCTGAAAGGAAATTTAGACCAGCTTAATTTAGGTCAAAATATGGGGAAAACATAAATTCTGAGCTTTAGGGGCCTAATAATGACCGTTTCTCTTGTAAAATAACGACTTTTCATTTGCAGTGATCTATGGGACTTTTTCGAACCAGCTCGCGTTAAGCGTTCTGGTATACAGCGTCCATCCTTTTGAAACATAGAAAACCTTTCAGGAATATGCCGGACCAATTTAAACATCATTTTGTTCACCCTCTGTTAACCCTCGGAATAGTGTTTTAAATAATCTATAAACTGTGTTAATCATATTATAATGAAACGATTCCACTCACTTGATAATAAAGAACAATAAAACTTGTACGAGTGAACGGTGATATTGGTTCGTGTGCAGTCAACCAGTTAGACGATGTCAAGCACACATCATCGCTACACATTACGCCATCTATCCCCTCTAGTAGTCTATGATGTCATCGAGTAGTGTGCGCGCCGCAGACAACCAATCAGATCCCAGAGGGGCAGGGATGCTCCACTGCTAAAAATGGACATGACGTTACCTGTCATTGCATCGATGAGAAATCACTTAATTTCCTTGCCTCACAGCTGCATTTGCGTTTCTTTTGTGCTTTTGAAATCGATTAACAGGTGATAGACTATTTCAAAGTGTAAAAAACATTCTGAATAAAAAAAACATGCCGTTTTTCTGTAAACGACGCATGTTTATCCAGTTTAAATTATACAGCAATTTAGGCTGTTAAATAACCAAATTACAGTATCCTTTGTGCGGGCCGCAGGTTTGCTTTTAAAGGGCCACATGTGGCCCGCAGGCCCCATGTTTGACAAGCCTGCTTTAAAGTATATACAGTAAAAATTCCATTCGGAAAAATGAAGTAGAAATGTAAATATCTTTATTTTTTATTTTCGTTCTCTAATTTTGGCCACTACTGTATATATATGTGTTATATATATATGTGTATATATATATGTATATATATATGTATATATACTGTATATATATATATGTATATATATGTGTATATGTATATGTGTATATGTATATATATGTGTATATATACTGTATATATATGTGTGTGTGTGTGTGTATGTGTACATTTTACACATTATTCATACATCCCGACTGTTCTTTGTCTTTTTATTGATGTAAATGTTTTTTGTGGTCCTTGTGGCCAATAAAGAAAGAATTATTATTATTATTATTAAGGTGGAAAACTGGCAGAATCATTAGCTTGCCACACAAAATGCTTAGCCACATTTCTTCCAACTTTAAATTCCGAGTCCAAACTTTGCCTTTCATCCTTTCTCTTCTGTACTCTTCAGCTTGCTTAGAACAGCCCCACTCACTTAGGCTATCCTTGCTACATTTATTCACCTTTCAATAAATTTATTGGTGGGGATGAGAGCACATCCTTCTCAACCCTCTTCTTCCTTAATAATAATAATAATAATAATAATAATAATAATGGTTTCAAATTTTGGCACAAGGCCAGCTGTTTTGGGGCAGAGGTAAGTCGAGTACATCAATCCCAGTGTTTAACTGGTACTTATTTTATCGACCCTGAAAGAATGAAAGGCAAAGTCAACCTCAACGGAATAATATTAATAATGATGATGATGATTATGATTTCTTTTATTGTCCACAAGGGCACAAGACATTGAGGACAATATTATAGGATGAAATACAACACCTCAATCAGGGGAGGTTTACATCGATTCAAAGGGAGAAACGATAAGGACATAACGAATGATATAAAAATAGAATTCAGAAAAATAAAATAAATAAATAAATAGAATCCCCAATAGTGGGAGAGTCCACTTAGAGTAATTCGGGTAAAGCCCAACACAAAATGTCCTGTTTTAGTAATAATAATAATAATAATCCGTTCTACTATTAGGCCAAAGGTCTGAAGTTTTAGGGAAAGAGGCTAGTCAATTACATTGACCCCAGTGGTTGACTGGTATTTTTTTTTATCACCTGGTGAGTAGGGCAGGTCGATATTTGTGTGGTTTCTTTGTTGCCCCTGTATGGCGTTTCCCCCCTATTGGAGGATTTTGCTTGTTAAGATTTTTGTGAACTGTTATTGTGTTTACACATTTCAATGTCTTTTGTTTTTGTATTGTCCTAAATATTTACATGGCCCTTGTGGCCAATAAAGATAGAATTCTTCTTCTTCTTATAATTATTATCATTATTGAGAAGGCAACAAACTAGCAGAATCATTAGCATGCCAGATAAAATGCTCAGCGGCATTTTGCTTTGGAGATCGATGAAATAAGTATTAGTTGTGCACTGGGGTTGATGTAGCCGACTAGCCCCTCCCCTAAAAATTTGAGGCCTTGTGCCTATAGTAGAAAGGAAAATTATTAAGGCAGTGAGCTGGCAGAATCATTATCAGGCTGGAATAAATGCTTAGCAGCAATCTCTGTCTTTACACTCAGAGTTCAAATTTTGCCTTTCATCCTTTCAGGGTCGATGACATAAATACCAGTTAAGCATTGGGGTCAATGTAACCAACTAGCCCCCACTAAAATTTCAGGTCTTGTGCCTCTAGTAGAAAGGATTATTATTATTGTTGTTGGTGTTGTTTTTGTTTTACATTCAATAAACTAAATATTTATTCTTCAGCCACCACCTGGGGTAGCATGTCAGAGAAACGGCGCAAGCATTCCTATACTTCCAGCTTTCTTTAAACTCAAGACTGAACTACTAGTCCGTCACACACATGAAACAACATACTTTGATGTAAGTATAATAATAAAAATAATATTAATCTCCCTCTTCCTTCACCACCTCTTTCTTCTTTTTCTGCTCTTCCTCCTCCTTGTGTCAGTGAGTGTCTCTCATCATGGTTGCTCAACCTGCTAGAAATAGTGACCAGAGTAGACTGGAGTAACATGAGAGGAAGTGCCTTGCTGAAGGACAAAAATGCTGTCCTGTCCAGGAATCAAACTTGAGATCTTACAGTCATGAACCCAACACTCTAACCACTAGGTCATGTGTTTTCATGGATATATATATATATATATATATAGCCTAAAGGCTTTTCACTGTACTTATAATTCTGTATACTTGTCCTGAGCCATAAGGCCACTTTGTTTCATATTTTTGTGTTTCTTCTCCGTTTATTCGTAAAATCCACATTTTTTGTCGATTTGTCTTTCTTACTTGTCTACTGTGTTTTTACTTTACCACCTCATTAGACGGTATGTCCTAATCATGGTTTCTATAATATTACTTTATAATGTTGCTTTATTTTAATCCTGGTTTTGTGTTTTTTTGTGTGTATTTGTACACTTATTTAATTTTGTTTGTCTTTTTTTGTGTCTGTCCCTTGCTTGTTGCTATTGCCCAGTGGTGGTTTTTTTACCCCACTGGCACTGCCAAAATTGAACAATATTGACATTAATGGTGTGAAATTGTTATGATTTTTGGGACTTTAACTGAAGAGGCTGTAGCAATTGGCAGTGTGTACGTTTTTCGTTTGTTCTGTTTGTTTCTTTATATCATTATTAATATATATCTGCGTTTGAAAGTTTGAACGAGCCAGACGCATTTATTGCGTTCTGCGAAACTCTGAGTAACTACGGATGCAGATCAAACTGTTTTGAATAAAACGAGCAACTCCTACCATTAATGTGTTGAGTGCCCTTTCTTTCGTTTGTCCAC
The DNA here is from genome assembly GCA_027564515.1 of Octopus rubescens. Lineage (NCBI taxonomy): Eukaryota > Metazoa > Mollusca > Cephalopoda > Octopoda > Octopodidae > Octopus > Octopus rubescens. The sequence continues at coordinate 28,518,742 of JAOPUL010000002.1, read as the reverse complement.
TCACTTGTGTGTGTGTATATATATATATATCATCATCATCATCATCATCCTTTTAACGTCTGTTTTTCCATGCAGGCATGGGTTACCCCACTGGCACTGCCAAAATTGAACAATATTGACATTAATGGTGTGAAATGGGTTAGACTATATATATATATATGGGTTAGACTATATATATATATATATATATATAAACCACGTTTTTTTCTCTCTCCATTTTCTTTCCTCATTCCTTTCTGTTGAAGAGCATAGGCTCAAAATGTCAAAGACTCTTCCATTCTTTCTGAGCATCAAACTAATACACCTTATTTGTTGTTCCCTCACCTGTTTCTGTCTTCTGTTTTTTGTACATTTGCACCACATATATCATCATTATACGTTGTCTGCAGATGAAACTAACATCTTTCAGTCATTGACTCCAACTGTCTTTCTCCCCCATCAAGACTTTGATTTTAGAATCAAAGTTTATACCAGTATATTCTCTGAGCATTTCTGGAAGAATCTTCATTCCTGCTCCTCTGCACTGCCTACCTCCTGATGGTAATCAAATTAATGGCTTAGAAACCAGTTGGTCTCCAGCTCTGTGGCAATGGTTAGCAAAGCATAATCATCTCTACTGAATGGTGTCTGACAGCCATGGCAGGCCTTGGAATAGCTGTCTGTTGGTTATATGATCTCTCCAGCTGATGTTAAAAAATTTCTCAAAACCTTAGTATATAATCCATCTATTTTTATTTCTAGGCTTCATGTTTCAGAGTTGTATGGAAAAATACTTCCCACACATACCCTGAAAAAAATTAAAGTTTCAGTTATCTCTCCATATTAAGCTTCCATAGTTTGTCTGGCTTATTTATTGCAGCCCATACCAGTAAATGCAATTAAACTAATCTATGAAAACACAGAAGCCCAAGTAATCACCCCAGATAGCAAAACTTCTTTTTTTCATATATATATATTTATTTATTTCACGTTGCTCCAGTTCACTCAGCTGTAGAAATTAGTTGTGACGCCATGTGTGCCAAGCTGTATCAGCCTTTGCCTTTACATTAGACAACATCAGTGGCATGGAGAGAGGAAACTGGTATGCATGGACGACTGTTGATCTTCCACAAACAACCTTGCCCAGACTTGTGCCTAGAAGGGGAGCTTTCTAGGTGCAAACCCATGGTCATATCTTTTGTCTTTTACTTATTTCAGTCATTTGACTGCGACCATGCTGGGGCACTGCCTTGAAAGGTTTTAGTTGAATAAATCGACCCCAGGATTTATTTTTATAAGCCTAGTACTTATTCTATCAATCTCTTTTGCCGAACCACTAAATTACAGGGATTGTAAACACACCAACACCAGTTGTCAAGCGGTGGTGGGGGACAAACATAGACACACAGAAACACACCACCTTGATGGAGTCATCTCCACTGCGTAAAATCATAGCCTACTGGCGAACAAATGAAGCACATACATTGAGTATGTATGTTCGATAATGTTTATAAAAAGTACACACACACACACACACACACACACA
>JAOPUL010000002.1:28233808-28244286 GCA_027564515.1 Octopus rubescens | reverse complement strand
ATAATTATAAAAACTGATTCTTCAAAAAACAATTTAAACTAAGACAAACCAAACATTAACTTACCATAAAAACTTAAAGAAATAAACTATTTGCAAATGAAGTTATTTCCATTCATCTCTGGTATTTTTTTTTTTTTTTAAATATCTTTTAAGCCTTTAATTCCAACCCGTCTGGAATCTCTTTTACAAATCAAAGGAGTAGTTCTTGCTGTTTAGCCTAGGTCAACTCTTATCGAACACACCTTATAATCAAATGACATCATTATCTCGTGTGCTGCCCCTTATTTAAAACAGGTGGTAAAGTGAGATTTGAAATGGATTTATTTGCTATTTCTAGTAGGTACAACAACCATGTAGAGCAGTGGTTCTCAACTATTTTTTTACCTATGGACATCTTTGATTCCTATTTTACTCAAGTGGACCCTCATAGCCATTTGATGTTTAAAAAAATCCTATTATATTTTTATAATTAATTATTATTAGGAATTGTATTAAAAAAATTGTTTAAATATTTTGTGTATTGTAGAAGTGAAATCAATTTATTGCAGATAAATTTTAACAACAAAATTTTATATGGACCCCAGTTATGAACTATTGGTGTAGAGGCTTCATCATTAACTCATAATTAGGGGTGTATTAGAATTATGTACCTTGCTCAAGGATACAATACAATAATTTGTGATAGAATACAAACTTGCAACCATTGGCCTCCAAAAACCAAAGCATGAGAAATGAAGGATCCTCTAAACTGAAACTATTTGGCTATCTTGCACTTAGCTGGCTTATTCTAAGATTTCATCTCAGATAACCACTGCCCATTACTGCCAAAGGGTTAGCAGTTCTGCTATGTAAAGAATCCTTTCTAGCTAAAGAAAAAAAACCCAGTTAACAAAACAAACCTTGTCTCAAAATAAAGAAGGTTTATATCTTTTAGTTAAAACTTTTTTTAGAGAAACTGGAGAGTTAAAGAAAGCTGGAAGGGATGGGAATCTGTTAGAAAGGATAGTAAACATAATGGAGGAGATGACAACCTATATTGATGACTTGTAAGCACCACAGGAGGCCAGAAGATGGAAAAGAAGACTTCTATTTGGATTATGTAACATTAAAATTAAGTGAAGTAAATTAGGTTAAATTAGGGATCAGCAACTTTTTTTTTGTTAATGGCCCTCTTTTGATTTCTTTAAACATTTGCCTATAACTCACATATATATTAAGTCTGACAAAAATACTCCCAAGTATTCACCTCCATTTCCATATCTAGAAATGATTATGTAAGCAAAAATAACACAAATTGTGACACAAAAAAAAACATCTAAAAGCTATCAACTGCTCGATGGCCCACAGATACATAACATTTGAAGAATTTTTAGGAAAGTTTCAAGGTCCACAGGGAACACCTCAGTGACTTGATCCTGAGCTGCAGCTCATCTGTTGCCAAAACCTACCCTACATCATCATCATCATCATCCTTTAATGTCTGTTTCGCATGCTGGCATGGGTTGGACGGTTTGACTGGAGCTGGCAAGCTGGAGGGCTGCACCAGGTTCCAGTCTGATTTGGCTTGGTTTCTATGGCTTGTAGCCCTTTCTAACGCCAACCACTTTATAGTGTGTGCTGGGTGCTTTAATGTGTCACCAGCACCGAACTCTCGGCGCTAGTGCTTTTTATGTGGCACCATCACGAGTGCTTTTTATGTAGCACCGGCACAGTACTCTGGGTGCTTTGACTTGACGCGGCCTCTTCTTAGCAACAGGACTCTCGACGTGGCCACTTCTTAACAGAAGACTCTTGACACGGCCACTTCTTAACACAAGACTCTCGACATGGCTGCTTCTTAACACAAGACTCTCAACATGGCTGCTTCTTAACACAAGATTCTCAACAATGCCACTTCTTAACACAAGACTCTCGATGCGGCTGCTTCTTAACAACAGGATTCTCGACGCGGCCGCTTTTAGCAACATGAATGACACTGCTTATATGGCAGTGACACAACTATCACACGATATCAAGACAAAACACAAACATACACACATTCACATATATACATACATGTGTGTGTGTATGTATATATATGTGTGTCTGTATGTACATACACACACACACACACTCACTCACTCACAAACGCACATACATACACACTATGGGCTTCTTCAGTTTCCATCTATCAAATCCACTCAGACTGCTGCCCAGGGCTATAGAAAAAAACATTTGCCCAAGGTGCCACATAGTGGGATTGAACCCAAACCATGTGGCTGGAAAGCAAACTTCTTAACATCACAGCCTGACAAACATAAAAAAAAATTCTTAATAGATTTCAAATAAGCCTTTCAGCTGGAAAAAGAAAAAAAAAACCTATGGATAAGTTTTAGTGACTTTCAAACAAAAGGGCAGATAATTTCAAGAAATTAAGAACCATTTTCACAGAAAATTGAATTTTTTGTTAGTAGGTGAGGTGGCAGCTAGAGACATGTTTCAGTCTAATTAGATCTCATCAGCATAGCTTCATCTACTCAAAACTGCTTTGAGATTTTTCGCTTGTACAAGTAACTTAAGTGTGTAATAGCTAGCAAGGGTGTTTCTATATGTTTTTTTGACCATGTAGAAATAGCAGCTGAATTTCCCTCAAAATATACAATTTTAAAAAGTACTGTTCTTGAAAAAAAGATGGGATGAGCAAGATGCTGAATGGCTTTGATCAAGGTTCTGCTCAATCAGGACTCATCTAAATAACGACTTACAATAACACAACTTGCACTGCAACCACATGGTTTCAGGTTCAGTCTCACTGAGTGGCATTTTGGAGAAGTGTCTCCTACTATAATCCCAGGCCAACCGATGCTTTGGGAGTAAATTTGGTAGACAAAACCTGAGTGGAAGCCTGTCATATATGTGTGTGTGTGTGGTATGTGTGCGTGTATGTGTGTATCTTTGTCATTTCCCCACTGCTTAGCAACCAGTGTTGGTTTGTTTATGTCCTTGTAACTTAGCAGTTTGGCAAAAGAAACCGATAGAATAAGTACTAGACTTTTAAAAAAAAATACTAGGGTCAAAATCCTTCAAGGTGGAGCTCCAGCATGGCTGCAGTCCAATGACCGATACAAGCAAAAGCTAAAAATGAAGTATCATGTAACAGTCTTATATATAGATTGCTTAAATTAACCCTTTAGTGTTTTAACCAGTGATATTTGGTTAAATATTCTACAGGTTTTATATTCAAACCAGCCAGATCCAGCATCTCACACCTACCCTACAATGTCATTCTTAAAATAAACAATCACATCACTGAAATCTCAAAGCTACAAGATAATATGTGATTAATTCAAAACAATGTGAATAAATAAGCTTTACATTTGGCGATTTGGTAGAGTCGTTAGCATGTCGGCAGAGAAGCTTAGCAGTATTTCTCTCGGCTACGTTCTGCGTGCTAGGTTCAAATCCCACCAAGGTGAACTTAGCCTTTCATCCTTTAGGGGGTCGATAAAGTAAGTACCAGCGAAGCCACTGGGGGTCGATGGTATCAACTTAGCTGCGATACCCAGGTATGGGTTAAATACCTTTGCCAACCCGCAGGCCTAGCGTGGCGAGTACGGCAAATCCCCAGGACTCGATTAGAGTCCAGGGAGGGGTTCCTCATTCTGAACGAATACTAACCCTTCTTATAAAAGCATTACATTTGACAGAGTAATCTGAATGTTTAAAGGGTTAAACAGCTACAGCTGTATTGAAGTGACTTACTTGATGGAACAACTTACCATGTGTAAGGAAAACCATGATGAAAGTAATCGTGATAACCATGAGAGAGAATGACAGAATCGAGACAGAAGCAATCCATTGTTTTCGGAGGTTAGATTGTTGGAAAATATGTTCAGAAGAAACTGGTGCTGATGTTTCCGTAAGGCTTGAGCCTGCTGGTTCACCTTCGGCCCGAGTGATACAATCAGAATAATTGAAAAAGTCAAGCAAACTACTGGAGCGAACGACAGAGAATTCAATGGAACTGTCTTGCTAAATGAAGAGAAAAAAGAAAAAGACTTGATGTAAACATTAACTGAATATCGTTTGGGTTTCGAGGGTTTTGTGTGATTTTTTTTCCTAATGACATTAACAGTGTCAACGAAGTGATTGAAACCCTCACCATATTGGACAATCTTCTAACCCCAATTTTTTTTTTGTGTGTCATAGCATGTATGTATGTATATGTATAAATGTATGTGTCTTTGCAGTTGTGTTTGTTCCCCCACTGCTTGACAAATGGTGTAGGTTTGTTTATGTCCCTATTAGCTAGCAGTTCACCAAAAGAGAACAATAGAATAAGTACCAAACTTTAAAAATATGTACTGCAGTCAATTTGTTTGATTAAGCCTTTCAAGGTGATGCCTCAGCATGGCCACAGTCCAATGACTGAAAGAAGTAAAATCTAAAACATAAATGTGTCTCAGATACAGGAAATTGAATTTAAATGACAGATTTAAGGTTGCCAGTGAATCCATTCTACTGACAAAGCCTAATGAAGCAGAAATGCACATCTAGCATTCTCAGCATTGCCGCTGGATGATTTTCATCTGCTACAAAAAATATTTGTGTTATTTAACACAGTACATCCATAAGAGATATTATCTCCAGACGCATACCACAGTTAATTTGGCTTTACGTGATGTATTTGCATTATGTATGATACACAGATAGCTAATTTACTCTAATACTACTTCTGCTGCACATAATTGCAGCTAATTACCCCACCAGTAATTTTTCAATCATTGATTTCCTATATGAGTGATGATATATTTTGTCTTAGCATACTGTATGCTAGTGACAAATCCTAAAGAGGCAGAAATGCGCATCTAGCATTCTCACCACTGCTACTGGACACTTTTCGTCTGCTACTGATGTATTTTTTGTGTTATTTAACACAGTACGTCCATAAGAGATGTTTGCAGACAATGTGGCTTTATATGATGTATCTGTGTTAAGTATGATACATAGATGACTACTTTTTTCTGTTTTCAACAATGGAGATGATGATTTTGTCAAAAAACTGCTTTTTAAAATTTTAATCTCTACTGCTACTACTACTGCCACTACTACTGCCACTACCACCATTATCAAAGTTGTTGCTTTTAAGTCTTTCAAATAATGCTTTGGGAATTATACATAGCAGGGTTTCAGAATAGCTATCAGTACCTCATGAAGAAGGGAAAGGGAAAGGAATTAGGAAGTGGGGTTTCCACTTTCATTTTTTTAATATTCCTGAGTTTCAACTGCCTGAGAAAGCTGTTGAAAATCACCTGACAAGAGAAAGTCCCAGACACAGAGGTCCTCTCTCATGCTGATCTGCCAAGTATTTACACACTGCTAAGGAGAATGCAGGTCAGGTGGGCAGGTCCCCTTGTTCAAATGCCTGACATGTGACTCCCCAAGAGACTGTTTTACAATGAACTGGTAGAAGGCAAGTGCATGCAAGGTGGACAGAAAACAAAAACGCTTCAGGGACACACCCAAAGCCTCACTGAAGAGCTTTGAGATCAACCCCGACACCTAGGGAATACAAGCAAAAGACTACTTTGCCTGGCAAAGCTGCACCTACAGACAGAACAAGATTTCAGGGGCACAAAGAAAACATGAACTATGCAAGTCCAGAGCCAACTCCTTGACAGACCACCAGTGGCCTTCTGTGCATGCATCGGACTGATTGGTCACAGCTGGACACACTGTGCCCTGTCTTTTCTCCTATGTGCTGTCCTTGGTCATCGTCATCAGCAATGGACGGACTAATTACAACAGAAATTACGATTCTGAAAACCTTTTTGTTTCCTAAAATTTGTGAGTGAATTTGTTAGAGGGAAACAGTGTGAAAGGCTGCCATATATATGTCTTTTGCTTGCATTCCCCAGGTGTTGGGGTTGATCTCAAAGCTCTTCAGTAAGGCTTTGAGTGTGTCCTTGAAGCACTTTTTTTTCTGTGTGTATCTTTGTGCTTGTGTTTCCCCATCCCCACCCCTTGGCAACTGGTGTCGATTTGTTTACATCCTTGTAACTTAGCAGTTTGGCAAAAGAGCCAATAGAATAAGGTACTAGGCTTACAAATACTAGGGTCGATTTGTCTGACAGTGCCCCAGCATAGTTGCAGTCTAATGACTGAAACAAGTAAAAGATAAAAGAATTTCAGCAATATTCCTTTGTTCAACTCTCTCTTCCATTAGAATATGAAAAAATTAAAATATTGATAAGCAAATATATTTTCTTTTAAACTTTACCCAGTAGATATAATTACCAGTATAAACTATGCTTTTTTTTTTTCTTTTATTACTCTGAACGATTTAATGTCATTCACAAATATTAAAATTTCACATGGAATTCAATTATTTTGACCACAGATTTGCAGCAAATTACAATGTGTCAACAAACAAAGCAAAATATAAGTTATTTATGGCTGAGAGCAAAATAAGAAACTATTTAAGTGAGACAGAAAGATGGGGGGAAAAAATTGTAAATTGAGGAAAAAAAAAAAAAATCAAAATATCAGATTGGATGCTTTTTTTACATTCAGGAAACATATGATAAGATAAGATATTTATGGCTGAGAGTCAATGAGAAAGGCCAAAATTAAACTCCTTGCAATTCCTTTCCATGTTTTTTAACTGTTTTGTTATTATTTTACATACGCACACATATTCTCACACCATGTTAGAATGGCATAGATAACTAGATAGAATAAGAGGTGACTTTACATTTGACTTATTAATCAGGTGGCCATTGCTGAAATACTGACTCACACTGAATATTTTATTAAAATATGATTGGTTAAAAAAAACAATAAGTAACAAATAATCTTAAAATTGAAGGGAACATGACAACTTTTGGGCCCTCGAGGGAATTCCTTTTAAGAATTAAAGGAGATGTGGATTTTTTCTTGTGGGAGGGGTCCTCATCAGATATTCATGGGCCCCTTCTTGGCCCTCTGAGTCCCGAAATGACATCCTAGTTATAAATAAGGTTTGTTTTATAGACTATTTTCTTTAACCTTGTTCCAAAAAAAGTTGTGAAATAAAACAGGTGGTAAATTTTTGATGAAGGAGAAGATATTGAGATGTTCAGATGATATGTTTGGGCCATCTCTCATGCCAGCCCTGAATCTGTGACTGCTGTTGCTAATATTAATAATCAAATATATAAGGCAGCGAGATGGCAGAATGGTGAGTATACCGGGCAAAATGCTTAGCGGCATTTTGTCCATCTTTATGTTCTAAGTTCAAAATCTACTGAGGTCGACTTTGCCTTTCATTCTTTCGGGGTCAAAAAAATATTACCAGTTGATCACTGGGGTCAATGTAATCAACCGAAATTGCTGGCCTTGTGCCAAAATTTGAAACCAATATTTAAGTCTTGTTTAAGGTGGCGAGCTGGCGGAATTGTTAGCATGCCAGGAAAAATGCTTAGTGTCATTTCATTCATCTTTATGTTCTAAGTTCAAATTAGGGTTAAAATGCGGAACCAATATTTATGCCTTGTTTTTACAGTAAGTCAAGACCAAGATTCTCGCTTGACCTAATATCACCTCACATCGCTGATACCTTTGAGAAATACTAAAAATGTCACATCTTTTTTCCTCTTCCTCGCAAACTGTTTTCAATACATAACACTCACAAAGTTCTTGAAAACTTAAATGGAAAAAATGTTTTAATTGGAAAAGCTAGGAATGTACAATTTAAAGAAAATGAAAAATCTACTCACCTGAGAAAATTCTTTTTCCAAACAAGTGCTGTCACCGAATTTAGATTCCATTGTTGTACAACTGGTTCATGTCCATATAGAAGCAATCAATATCTGAACCATTTCCCAAAGTGTTTCTGAAAAATAGGAAATTCAATATGCAATTATTGTGGTTTTATTATAATTTCATTTCCATTCACATTTTGGTCATTATAAAAATATAAATCGATTCAGTTCTTGATTAAGATTTGGTACTGAAATATTTTAGCTCTATGGAAATGGAATATATATTAATAATATACAGTGGGCCAGGGATGGAGCTAGGTTCTTAAGTTAAGGGGAGTGAGTGCAAAAGAAAAAGTTACAATATACATACCAAATAAGGCGGTGAGTTGGCAGAATCATTAGCATGCTGGGCAATTATTAGCATGCTTAGTAGCATTTCGTCCATCTTTACGTTCTGAGTTCAAATTCTGCCGAGGTTGATAAAATAAGTACCAGTTGAATACAGATAGATTTAATCAATTTAGCCCCTCCTCCGAAATTGCTGGCCTTGTGCTAAAATTTGAAACCAATATATGGTGGACCAGGGATGGAGCCAGGCTCTTAAGTTAGCAGGAAGCAAGTGCAAAAAAAAAAAGGTTCCAATATACATACCAAATAATTTTAAATTTAAAACACAAGTCCTTTTTTAAAAATGCACATAATTAATTTGTATTTAAAAATCAAAACAGTTTTAGAGTAAGCCATTAAATCACTTTTTTTTTCTTATTGTTCATCAAAATATTTAAAAAATTATTTTACTTTATAAATATAAAAGGAAATCATAACAAAGTGATATGACAAACGTGTGTAACAACTACAGCAATCATTAATTATTGGTAAGTTAACTGTTACCTAACTTATTATAATCCACTTCTAAAACAAACCTAACCCAGACAATCTATCATCGTTCCTTGTAAAATGAAGCTATAGTGTTATGTGCTTGAGCTGCCTGTTAAAGGATCGTTCTAAAGAATCACATAGGTGATGGTCAATAGATATTTCATCCGACATGAGCTTGCTCCATAGTATAACTACCTGAAACAGTCTTAAGTTTTCACTGCTGGAAGAAGAATATTAAATTTGTTTTTTCAGCCGTTGCAGCAAGTATTTCACAGAATTTTATACACCATTCTACTGTAACACCGCTTCCTGTAGCGTTTCACAAGAATAACAAACTGGTCAAAGCATTTGATCCTTTCTGCTGGTATCAATCAGCAGTCGTTATCATCATCATCATCATCATCATCATCATAATCTTCATTTAACGTCAGTTTTTCATGCTGGCATGGGTCAGACGGTTTGACAGGAGCTGGCAAACCGTAGAGCAGCACCAGGCACCAATTGGTCTGTTTTGGTATGGTTTCTACGGCTGGATGCTCTTCCTAATGCCAACCACTTTACAGAGTGTACTGGATGTTTTATACATGGCACCAGCACAGGTGCTTTATACATGACACCAGCACAGGTGCTTTGTATGTGACACTGGCACAGGTGCTTTATACATGGAAGTGGCACTGGTACAAGTGCTTATTATGTGGTACTGGCACGGTTGCTTTTCTATGTGGCACTGGCATGGGTGCTTTCTAGGTGCTTTTTTAAATGCCGGTGCCATGTAGAAAAGCATCCATGTCAGTGAATAATTATTGAAAAGTACTTAGCCATCTTGATTTCAGCTTTTTATCTTTGACAGAAACTTAATCTGATAAGAACTGTATCAGATCATTTTAAACGCCAGAGCTGAGACATGTAGCATTTCAATCATACAGTAATAAATATTTCTTAGTAATGTAGGTATTATTTTTGACAAAAACCTCATTATGTTAAAAAAAAATTAGCCTTCATTTATACTTCATTTAGTAGTCACAATGACCATTGAATGCCAATCCTTGTTTCCCCAAATAGAGAACCACATTTAAAATACAGATCAAAATAATCTTATTTTCTCTGCTCCTTTCCACCTTTAGAAGGACAGCTAAGACAGTTCTGTCTTTGAATGAACGAAATTTGAAAAGGAAAAGATTTTTCTTCCTAATTTTTTCCCTTTTTCTTTTCATTTCTTTTTTTATTTATTTTTAGAATTTCTCTTTCCTTGTGGTTTTTCAATTTTATATGTATTTCTAATAAAAGTCTTGGAACCAAATTTTGGATTACTTCAACCATCTGACCAATACGGAAAAAGCCAACAAGTAATACAAAGCATAGTGATTTCTCATGAGGAGTAAACCAACCAATTTCCATTTATTTCACAACCACTTTTAACATGTTTCTTGTATCAAACTTTAGAGAAATGATGTCCTGTTTCATTTGAAATTACCTTTAAGGGCCAAACTTAAAAAATTACTGACAAGAGCCAAACTCGAAAAAAAAAAAAAAATTTTTTAAAGCCCATATGAGATCAGGTGGTAAACATGTTCAGATCAAACCAAGTGCAGATCTTACCACACCAGTGGTGTAGCTAGAGTGTGTGCCACTTGTGGCACCCCTTAAGTTTTCTGCCTCCATCCCTACTCCCTATACAGGCTTATACAGCAGATCCAAAGTGCCACCCCTATAAAAGCATTGCCCAAGGCAGAACACCCTTTGCCTCCAACCCCTAGTTATGTTACTGTCATCTCTGGTGCAGCAGACATCAAGTGTTTCCTGAATGTAAAAGAAGCATCCAATATGATATTTTGATTATTTTCCTCAATTAACAATTCCCCCCCCCCCCCCCATCTT
>JAOPUL010000002.1:28151416-28164508 GCA_027564515.1 Octopus rubescens | reverse complement strand
GCTTTGGTCGGCCCGAGGCTATAGTAGAAGACACTTGCCCAAGATGCCACGCAGTGGGACTGAACCCAGAACCATGTGGTTGGAAAGCAAGCTTCTTACCACACAGCCATATGATCATTATCATTTTTACATCCGTTTTTCCATTCTTGCATAGGTCAGATGGAATTTATTGAGGCATATTTTCTACGGTTGGATGCCCTTCCTGCCACAAACCCTTACTTGTATACAAACAAGGTAATATTTTCTCATGGTCAGATTGGTTCTTGCAAAATATTGGAAAATGAATGACACTGCTTGTATGACAATGTCAATAATTTCCAACTACCACACAACATCAAGACAATGAGAGACAAACACGTGCATACATACATACGACAAGCTTCTTTCAGTTTCCATCTATCAAATTCACTCATAAGGTTTTGGTTGGCCCGGTGCTATAGCGGAAAACACTTGTTCAAGGTACCCCGCAGTAGGAATGAACCCAGAAGCATGTGGACAGTAAAGCAAACTTTACTATACAGCCAAACGTGTGTGTATGTCCGCCTGTACTCACAAAGCCGCTTATTGGGATCAGCTTGGAGTACAGTATTTTAAATAGCAATAACCGGCTGATTACATAAAGAAGAGATAATAATATATTGAACGTATTTGGGAACCACTCATTCTGATAACAATATGTATGAAACAAACGAGATTATAATAAACGGCTTCCACATTTAATTTTTAGAAGTTTATATTCCACACACATATATATATACATACATGTGTGTATGTGTGAGTGAATGTAATTTTTTCTCTGAAATCTGCGATAATAAAATACGAAACAAAGCACAGGAAATAGAAGTTAACGCGCAGGTAACTCTGCTACTTCCTTTCTTAGATTACTCGAATACGTTGTGGTGAGTAAAATTTTTGTATCTCGTGTTTATCGATTAACATCAGTGTATTTATAGTGTCTTTAATTTTAAAAACATATTAATTTGATTGTGCTAACATTCATAAATATTTTTAATGTAGAATTTTTTTCATAGGTACTTTTGTGGCTATATTTATCAACCTTTTATATTGCATGTGTTCAGATGATAATTCGTTCAGTCGTCATGGCGTATACTCCATACCGTTAAAAAATAGATATAACACTATCCCTTTCTTTCTGTGTTAAATATATTTTTTAATCTCACTGGCTTAGTTTTATATATTTCGTAAAATTATATATGCACATTACTTCTATTTATAACTGCTATTCTGGTGACTTCAAAATGTCGTAATTTGCGCTATACGGAGTAGATAGCTGTTACAGAATTACACTAAATACTATTTCTTCCCCTAATCTGACTTTAAATCGCTGATGTTATCTCGTAACTTTTCAAAACCCCGATCAAATTAGAATAACGTGACTGCTTATATGCTTATAAGTTGCCAGAAATAGTAGCCAAGTCTCTTTCAAATCACGTCTGGAATGTGGAAGAACACATTGGATAATGTCTCGTGTTTGATACATAATCCGCTCGTTCAGTGCTAACCTGGGGCTTAACTGCAATAACTATACAATTTGTCACATTACCTGAGTACAAGATGATCTCGATGCGACCCTACTTTGCTAGTAGTCTGTGTTGATGGCGAACTTAAACGTCTCGTGGCAGCAGTGCTTTTTTTTTTCATTAGAATGTTTCGACTCCCGAAAAGCAAAATAATGACACTCCTCCCGAGGAAATATTAACTTTAAAAATGCACAGTCAAATACATATATATTCAGTTCTAATGAAATTGAATTTTATATCCCGTTTTTCATTTCCCTCATTGCATGGTTTGTAAAGGCTACTATTTCTAGCATATTGAAAGACCACACAGTAGGACAAAATTATACATCGGTAATTATACAGCGTTAAATGATGATGATGAATCTATCATGTCAAATTACTAGCGATGCATTGCTATCCATCAGTTTGGGTATCTATTTCTCAAGACTTCATCCAGGGGCGAACTTTTCAATTAGAAGATACAAAGCACTCCTCATCCCCACAACTACCGTTTTTAGTTTAAAAATAAAAAGGTACTGCAACAAACTTGCTATGATAGAGAGGGGAGAAAAGCAAGGGTATCTTGATACTCTCAAACAACTGAAAGTATCCTTTTATAGATACTTAAATTCTTAGTTTTTCACACATCCACTTGTGTATGTCGTGAGTCGTGTGGTAGGCGAGAGAGAGGTTGAGTTAAGAAATTAAAAAAAAAATTGGATTTACAGTTTTAGAATGTGGAATTATAAAATGACGAAAAATAACCCCAACAAAATTTCATTTTAATCGTGACAGCGATTCGGAATGGTTGCCCATTTTCATTCATTAGTAGTCGAGTTTTCCACTAACAATGAGTATTATTGCTGTTAGTCTGCATCTATAATCTTGTCAACAATTAAATCAAATTACATGTCGTGTACCGTAAACGAGACCTTGCCGACCACTACTCGGTGATGCTCAATTTTTGTACAAAAAAAAGTGTTCTGGCAATCTAAATTATAAATAATCAAAAACAATATGAGGTTGATAACTTCAAAAATGCAATTAAACTCATCGAACAAAATATGGGTACCGGAAATGTCAGTCACGTGTTCTCAGAATTTACGTGTTTGGCAGTATCGACTATGTATCTTTTGTTCACATGTCTGTACATCGTGGGAATTTCTCACTTATTTCGTCGGTAATTTTATAAATATTTGTTTGTTTTGTTTTTTTTCTTACTTCACGCCTGTCGGTATTTTGTATTTTTCAGACGCAAGATGGGACGAGTTATTAGGTCCCAACGTAAGGGAGCTGGAAGCGTCTTCCGTGCCCACACCAAACACAGGAAAGGAGCAGCTAAACTTCGTGCTATTGATTTTGCAGAACGCCATGGTTTTATTAAAGGTGTGGTCCGGGTAAGTTGATTGTTTAAATAGAGAGAATCCCACAAGAATGAGGATAATTTTAGAACATTTTTTGTTGTAAAACCAGCTAACCAGTCTGTGGTTCTAATATGCGGCTCATGCGGTATTTGTATGTTATATACAGTCTTACCCCATTCGTTTTGATATTGTATAGCAGCTACTAGTATTTATTTCGGCAACTCTTTGTAATCCAGATCTTGAATTAGGATTGTTATCGTTATGTAAGGAAAACAACTGATATTCGGTGTTCCTTGTAGGGTTATTCGATTTAAAAAAATTTTTTTTATTAAAGTAAGGTAGTTTTTCAGTTTCCACAACTTGCATCAATTTTTAATAAATCCCATAATTTCAGCAACATAAATTTTCAGATGCTAACACCGACCCATGTTTGATATTAGCGATACTTTTTCCATCACTACTTCAGTTAGTAAGGTGCAGTTTATGCTTAAATGAGGAGCTTTATTTAATAAGACTCAAACATGTCCTGAGTGGTCTCCCGTATTTTGCTAGTGCTTCTTTATAAAAGACAAGCTCTTCGCCACCTTAAAGTGATGTGATCCTGTTAAAGGACTCAGAAATTATGTAATGATATTAGCATAACAATGTCATCACATTTCGGAAATGAATTGGTTTGCTTTTCGTTTCTGAGAACTGCATCAAACATCCTGTTATGTTTTCTGTATCAGCTGTCAAATCAATCTTTTTATTAAATCTGCAATGTTATTTCATGGGACTGCTTTTTTATATTTTGTTTGGTATTTGTGTTCGTTTCACATGAGCTATCCACCCTATTGCATTGATACTAAACTGGCTCCATAGTTTCACAGGACATTGTAAATGGTATTGTGTATTTGTCTGCCCATCAAAGCAGATGAATGAAAAAGTCTTCTGAATAAGATATCGGTTTGCTAACTCCAAAGCTAACTTGTGTGAATATGCTTTTAAATCCATCTTAATACTTAAAACCACTCTCAGCTGTTCCAATCTGACATGGAGGTATTTTCAAAAGCTGTCTGATTCTATATGCACATGCATTAATTTCTTTAGAGCCATGTATGCATTAAGATACTTTCAGTTTATTTATAGCACATGTCAAAGAGCTTATATATTCCACCACATCTTCACAATAACCTGGGTCACCTTGCTTCTAATTTCTGCTATTTCTTTGTTGCTGTCAAGACAACTTTTATTTTGTTCTCCATTACATGAGATGCCACAATGGACCTTTTTCCACAAAGTAACTCCAATTATTAAAAAAGGCTTTTTTAACAACCCAATCCAGATGCAGTATTTTCATTGATAGTTAACTTTATATTTTCATATCTTTATAATTTGTAGTGTTTTGTTACTTTCTACAAAATGGATGAAAGAAGCTCTTGAGCAACACTATTCCAGCTGTAATAACGCATCCGGTTTATTTTATTTTTATTTATTTGTTTATTCCTTAACATAATATATTTTATCA
Organism: Octopus rubescens; assembly: GCA_027564515.1. Classification (NCBI taxonomy): domain Eukaryota; kingdom Metazoa; phylum Mollusca; class Cephalopoda; order Octopoda; family Octopodidae; genus Octopus; species Octopus rubescens. The sequence continues at coordinate 28,160,117 of JAOPUL010000002.1, read as the reverse complement.
ATTTGTAAGACCCATTTTAAAATACTTATAGATGGTACTTTTAGTAAACCGCAAATGTTGCCAAAGTAGCTATTCAGTATTTAGAGTTGGCTGTGTTATACCTATTTACTAGTCTCTGCATATTCTGGGATTTGCAAAACCATTTAAGGAGAGGTTCATCTATTAGCATTTATCATGTTCATACCAAGCAGACCGTTTCTTTACACCCCACAACAATAACACCCACCTTTTTGTGTTTCCTTTAATGCATCATCAAAGTCATTAATTTTGGTTTATTCATGGTTAGCCATTGCTGGTGTCTATTTAAGTTTTAATGTCATTTTCACATTGACTATTGTAATTTTTTCAATAGTCAATTTCATAAGTACTTATTTCTAACAAAAATACCTCCTTCTGTGTTTCAATTAAATTCTAAATTAGTTGTGAATTTAGACTGGTTTCATAAAACAACTCTTTTTATCATTTATAATTTTTTTTCGAACACAATTTAACAATGTGTTCTTGATCATCATTTTTTGTCTCTAAGTGAATCTAATTACAAGTAATTTCAATCAAATATAAAATATTGTTCTATTTTTGAGACGAGGAATTATGTACATTATATATACATTGGATGGATGTGGCCTCATCTTATATTGTTGTTAACACAACAATACAAGATGACACATATCCGTCCAATGTAAATAATGTAAAATATAAGATGATAAAAACACTGACAAGTTAAAGGCACCCGGTACACTCTGGAGTGGTTGGTGTTAAGAAGGGCATCCAGCCATAGAAACCAAGCCAAAAATGAACTGGAGTCTGGTGCAACTTGCCAGTCTCCAGTCAAACCGTCTAACCCATGCCAGCATGGAAAATGGACGCTAAATGATGATCATAGAAAATGAGTTAGCTAATATTCAATTAGGTATACAACAAATATTATTGTAGAATCATTGTGCAAATTACTGGATTATTTATCAGAAGAAAACTAGAAAATGAAAAACGGACACCGAGGAGTAAATGCTGCTATTGGAACTGCTGTCTGTATATTTTGCTAAATGTTTCTGTCTTCTTTTGAAAAATCAAACTCTCTACTTGACAACATGAAACTGATATCCATTTTTTCGTCATTAGTAAAATAAATTTCAGAACATTAAAGTGGGAGAAAAATATGACAAAATGTCTGCAAACATTTGCAGAGCTCAGATATCACGTAAATTAATGCTGGGCAGTGTAACTCAATTGTTTACGGTGAAATCCTGTGTTTTCACAAATGTACTAATGAGATTTTCACTGAAATTCTCATTTAAATATGAATAGGTGGTTTGGTAACATGAGCTAAAACAATTTTCAAGCAAGTTGGTAAAGAAAGGGTTAATGAAAAATTGATTGAATTAAAAATATTGATGTAGATAGATATTTGTCAATCCCTACTAGCTTTGTTTTCAGACTTAAAAACATGTTTCAGTGTTGTTAAAATTTCTTTTTTTTTTATTCAGGATATCCTCCATGACCCTGGCCGCGGGGCTCCCCTAGCTCGTGTCAGCTTCAGAGATCCTTACCGTTACAAACGAAGGACTGAAACCTTCGTCTGTGCTGAAGGATTATATACTGGCCAATTCATTTATTGTGGCAAAAAAGGTAAGCTTATTTTTGAAATTTGTAAAAGCTATTTTAACCATTTAATTAATATTAATAAATTGCTGCAAGAAACTTCTGTCAAGTTCTTTGTATGTTAAAAAAATATTTGAAGCTTGACATTGTGGACTAGAAACGGGATTTAAATATAATTAAAAAGACTGTAAAGATTTTAGGCTAATTGAGCCCTTGTTTGTGTCATCATAACTAAGTGTGGATTGGTTGTGAGTTCAAGTCCTATTACCTTACCTCACCTTTACTTCACACTGGTTTGTTGGAAGGTATTGTATATTATCATTACTCTTGATCTTACAAACAAAATTACCTAAATGAAAAGTAGCAGCAATGTACTTGATTGCAAACCTGTCCAGCCTGTGCGAATTTGACAAAATGGATGTAAAAATATTGGTCTCTTAAGAATTTGAGAGCAAACATGGGAGCAGAATTGATGGAATGCAACTCTCATTACACTAAATATTATTTTGTACAAGTCATCATCATTGCCATCAGTTAGCGTCTGTTTTTCCATGCTGGCTTGGGTTAGACAGTCTGACTGGTAACTGGCAAGTTGGGGAGCTGCAGCAGACTCCAGTCTATTTTTGGTTTGGTTTCTATGGCTGGATGCCATTCCTAACACCAACTACTCCAGAGAGTGTACCAGGTGCCTTTAACGTGTCACCGGCACATATATATATATATATACACACACATATACGACAAGCTTCTTTCAGTTTCCGTATATCAAATCCACTCACAAGGCTTTGGTCGGCCCGAGGCTATAGTAGAAGAGACTTGCCGAAGGGTCCACGCAGTGGGACATGAACTCGAAACCATGTGGATGGGAAGCAAGCTTACCACACAGCCACACCTGTGTCTATTAGTAGTCTTAGTGAAAACGCATTATTTTGTGTGACTCTGAACAAAATATTTACCATAACAAGAGAAGTCTTTCATTGCTTCCACTTCCATTGCAATTTGGGATTTCTGCAATACAACAAATTCCACAAAAGTAAACTCATGAAAATGATCTGGTTAGTCTACACCATGTCTATTTGAGTATGTACAGTACAGTTATGCTGATGGAGGTGAATCTGAGTTCAAACCTCTATCACCCCCATGCACTGGGAGTAAAGTGTTCCTGAAAATCTGGCTGTAATGTAGGGACACATCATCTTGAGGGTGTGAAGAATTTAAACAAAATTGATGTTTATGGTGCATCATCTGAATGGTTCAGTGTAGGAACAGAGTTCATTGTAAATACATCTTGTAATTTATGTTAAGTTTATGATTAGGATTGTTATCAGCAAGAACTTGCAAAACCTCCTATAAGTGCCAACACTTAGGCAATGTTCTTTGCAGTCAAAATAGGGGAATTTCCATATTCTCAGCTTGCTTTTGTGTTCTAAACAGCACAGCTCCTTTCTTAAAAAACTCAATCACATCAACCTCTATGATTTCAAATCTTGCATCATTTTGCAAGAGTCACAATGTCTTTCTGAAATTGATGTAGACTTTTCAAGGTTTCATTTCATCCCATGATTCTGTTGTGTTATCCACAGCATTTATTATGTTGAACTTCTTCCAGAAGTCTCTAACTGTAAGGCTTATCCTTTCTGTCATTTTGCTTTCTTAATATCACTTCACTAAGAAGTATTTCCTCCCTCAAAATGCTTAAGAAAGTTTTTGAAGTTTTAAATCCTGGTGTTTTTTTTTTTTAATGAAACTTCTAGCCGGCATGAGCTTCTAAAACAACTAAGTACAGTTTCATTAACAGTGTATACTTACTCGTGTGTAGTCTTTTTTTTTTTGCTTTCTAGATAATTGAGGGGGGGGGCATTCTCTGTATCAGCATTTGCAACTTCAATCATTTTTTATGTTGTGCAAATTCAAGCGCTTCTTAAACCTTTCAAACCATCCTTTACTAAACCAGAAGAGGTTTTTCATAAGCATTGGTAGTTTCATTTACATTTGTTTGTAAATTGCCATATAGACTTTTGGCTTTTTTTTTTCCCCCACCATTGAGTGTGGTTCAAACAGTCAGGAGACATCGATTTTAAGCATAACATTAAAGCTATGAGAAAATAAAGTCTGAGCAGTCAATGGAATATAGCTTCTTAAATACTTGACTGACTTTTCTCTTTATCACATATTGTTTTCACTGTAGATGTCGCAAGCTTTAATCTTTTGGCAATGTGGCTGATTTTTGTCTCCCACATGAAGTTTAAACATTATTGGGCAAGTGTCTTCTACTGTAACCCAGATCCAATCAATGCCTTGAAAGTGAATTTAATAATTAGAAATTCAGGTCGTGTGTCTTTCCATTTGACAACAGGTGTTTGTTTACATTACCATAATTTAGCAGTTCAGGAAAAAGTTTTAGTTACTTAGCTGTTGAAATAGGGTAAAGTAGCGAAAAATTTATATCCATTTTTTTTTTTTTTATAAACATGGCAATTTGTTCCTCTTTTTTCAATCTGTTCCTTCACTATGTGAAACAAGTTTAAGAATGGCAAAATTACAGGCAGTATCATGAAATTAGTAATTGTACTTTGCAATTGAGATAGCTGTAATGCAGGGAATGCCTGCTCTTTGTTAATCCCCCTTGTGCCAATATTAGAAATCCATATTATTTTAAAGCTGCTGCAGAGCATACTTGCTTCAGTTTGTTTTTATCAGTCAGAATGTATGCTTAAACTTATAAAAATATTTTTAATTGTATCAAACTAATATGGTTTTGTTTATTTCTTTTCTCAAGCTACACTGCAGGTTGGGAACATTCTTCCTCTTGGCGCTATGCCTGAGGGTACCATTATCTGTAGTGTGGAAGAGAAGACGGGTGACCGTGGAAAGCTAGCTAGAGCTTCAGGCAATTATGCTACAGTTATTTCACATAATTTGGAAACCAGAAAAACTCGCATCAAGTTACCGTCAGGCTCCAAAAAAGTTGTTCCTTCAACCAATCGTGCTATGATAGGTGAGTAAAAGTTTATTACGACAAATATTGTTTGTGTGGTTGAGCGTATTGTTTTTTGACAAGAAAAATTTCAACACTTGCAGTACATAAGTTCTTCATTACTTTTAAAATTAATTAAAACAAAAAGAGTGTACTTTAATAGAATTACAGTTAACTAAAGGATTAAAGTAGTTTCAGTTCATAATATTTACCTGTGCTTTTTCTTTTATATATATCTTATCCATGATTGTTGTGATATTTGCAGGTATTGTTGCTGGTGGTGGTCGTATAGATAAGCCACTTCTGAAAGCTGGTCGTGCGTATTATAAATACAAAGCTAAGAAAAACTGTTGGCCAAAGGTCCGAGGTGTTGCTATGAACGTAAGTTACCAAACATGTAACTTGTTAATGTTTAGTCGTAGATTTTATTTGATCTATTTTTGGATTATTGACCACTTATTAATTTATATATTTTTCCTTCTTTCTCTAGCCTGTTGAGCATCCTCACGGAGGTGGTAACCATCAGCATATTGGTAAAGCTTCAACTGTCCGGAGAGATACATCAGCTGGGCGAAAGGTACTTTTTGATATTTTATTTTTTAGTCTTATCCTAGCCTGCATAGGGGAATATTAGTGATGCAGATGGGTGGGGTGGGGAGTCTGTTAGTCTGGTCACTTGGGTTACTTAACCCCTTAGCATTCATCAGATTTTTTTGTCAAATGTATTGCTGATTTATTCACATTGTTTTAAATTATTCCACACCTTATCTTGTAGCTTCAAGATTTCAATGGTGTGCTTGTATATTTTTAGAATGACATTGTAGGGTAGGTGTAAGATATTGGATCTGGTCAGTTTTAGCATAAAACAAAATAGAATATTTTGGCCTGATTAATTTCTCTCTGGATAGGTAGAATTATTTGAAATGAATTTTCAGTCTCGTGCTATTTTTTTAAAACACTTTTAAAGACCTAAAATATTGTGAACTTTTAGATCCCATGTGATATCTTATGATTCGGATTGAAGGGCTATTTTCTTTGTCTTGATCACCATCATTTAATGTCTGTTTTCCATGCTGTCATGGGTTGGATGATTTGATAGCAGCTGGTGAGCCAGAGGATGGTATCAAGTTGCAATATCTGCTTTGACATGGTTTTGCCAACCATTTTATAGAGTATTGGGTGCTTTTTTACATGTCACCAAAGTAACTAGCAAGTCAAGACCCCTCCATTCTTATTTTGAAGTTGGTAGCAATCCAAAGTGTTTACTCAACTTCATAAATTTCTTTGATTGGTTTCCAAACGTGCTGTGATGAGGAAAATATTCTTCACTTTGACCTGAATCTTTGAGTGTTGATAGCTTTCTACTCTGAGTATGTTGGCTGGAATCTGCTTTAAATACTGCAGCAGGTATTGCTTAGGGCCATTTAATCTTTTTATTGTATTACTATAATACACTCCCTCTCTATATGTTTGAAATTTTAAAAATTTAGAATGATCTCATTAGACAAATATAACTTTTTGATTTATTAACATATATAGGTGTGGATTTTAGTACACAACAAAAGGTTCTTAAATACATCTATTACATAGATTTAATTCCAAGTAATTTAAGTAAAGACTGAAATTAAATTTTGTTTCAATATTACCTTATAAAATGAGCTATTAGCTGGGTAGAATTGTGCGCACATTATTAAATTAACAAGTGGAATTAAATGTACATAAAACAGATATACTTTAAAGGTGAAATAGAATGAAATACTGGAATTAAATCTACAGTACTTTTTTCCCCTTTTTCTATTTTATGGAGATGGCTGAACTCAGTGATATCTCTCTAGTAGGCTTTTCTCTTTTTTCAATGAATAGCCAGCCTAACCTCAATTATGTTCACGTTCCTTATCTGAAACCCTTGGGACCAAGCTTGTTTCAGAATTACCAGCACTGGTTGATGTAACGATCTATACACTTGAAGATGCTGCACTATCTTTGTCAGTCAGATATTAAAACCCAGTAAAGAATGACATGCTGTGATGAGTTACAAAATTCTTCACTTTGACCTGAACATTTGGTGTTGACATTTAATACTCTGAGTATGTTGACTGGAATCTTGGAATTAAATCTGCAGTACTTTTTTCTCCTTTTCTATTTTATGGAGATAGCTGAACTCAGAGGGATATCTCTCTGGTAGTCTTTTCCCTTTTTTCGATGAATAGCCTGCCCTAACCTCAATTGTGTTGCTACATCTCTTTTGGAAGTTAAGATAATCACTTCCCTTATCTGAAACCCTTGGGACCAAGCTTGTTATAGAATTACCAGCACTGGTTGATGTAACGGGCTATACTCTTGATGCACCATCTTTGTCAGTCAGTTATTAAAACTCAGTAAAGAATGACATGCTGTGATGAGTCACAAAATTCTTCACTTTGACCTGAACATTTGGTGTAGACATTTAATACTCTGAGTATGTTGACTGAAATCTAATTTACTGCTTTGATACTGCAGCAGATATTCTTCAGGATATTTGGTTTGCTGAATAGATTCATTGAATTTTTAAGTCGATATAGTGAGGGCTGTAGTAATGACAGGATTGCTTGACCTACTAGAAATAGCAGTAAAATCTCAAGTTAACATCTTGGAATAAAGAGACAAAAGAGTAATGTAGTCTTGTATGTGCAATGCCTGGGTAATAGTGGTGTTTAGCTACAGGCTGAGATAAAGCAACATCAACATATTTGTAAAGTTTTCGTATCTTGTCAGTTTGTGATTGCTATTATCCAGCTTAAAGTATTATTGCTTGAATGTAGATAAATGTAGTTTAATCTAATTTTTCCATTCTAAATAAGATGTAGTTATTCTTCTAGGTTACTTAAATGTTTTTATTTCTGGAGGTATCTTGTGATCAAGACTTGGAAGAGCTTGCTTTCTTAATGTCTTCTCAGTAAATAATATTTACGTATATTGAAGCTGACGGCAGTTCAAAGTCAAGTCTTTTTTATTTCTAAGCATATGTTGTGATGGAGGGAAATAATATTTCATTGACTTGAATGTTGCTGTTGGTGGCTTAAACTCTTGGACTGAAATCAGTTTGCTCTTAATTGAAGCTTTAAATTAATTTTTAGTTAGTGAAATTTGTGTAATAATTTTTATTCATTTTTTTTTTTCAAGACAGTGGTAATGAATTTTGCATTCCAATGTATTCTAAATGGATTTTTTCCTTTTCCAGGTCGGTCTTATTGCTGCCCGTCGTACTGGGCGTCTCCGAGGTTCCAAACAATCAACTGGTAAGGTTGATAAGGAATAGACTGAGGCTTATTAAACTACTTGTACAGAAGGAAAATAAACTGGAAAATTACTTGAAAGCTAGTCTTTTTTTGTTTTGTTGATGAACTGGTGATGTGTGAGTGGATTGTTTAACAATCTACATTGTCAGTGTGGAAGCTGATGGATATTGAAAAGACAGCTGTATAGCAATCGGTGTTAGCAACGAGTTATTAAATTGTAAATAGTGGTATTTTGAAGGACGAAAGTATTAATAAATATTAATTGCTAGCAAGAACACCATATTTCGTTTTACACCCATTACCTTTTTTTTTCGTAGACGTATTTATATGCGAAACATAACTTTCGGTGCTGGCTCTGAACTCTATGGGAAATCTGTGGAGATGAGAACATCCACTGCTAACACAATAGTGACTTGTAAACCTTTCATATACTTGGTAGTATAGTGTGGTTGCAACACAAATTGCTGTATCCTTACTGGCAATTATTAAATATGTACCAGTTGCCAGGAATGTGTAAATAGGTCTATCCAATAGTGTTATACTGCTACACTTGGCTATTTAAGCAATTCGTTCATGGATGGTTGTATGTGGTGCTGATGAAAGATCAATAACTCTTGAAATATGCATATACACACATTGCCTATTTTTTTCCTCTTTGATCGCATTGTTTACATAGACGTATTCATATATGAAACGTAACTTTCAGTGCTGGCTCTGAACTCTAGAGAAACTGTAGAGATATATTTATAAATATAAGCGCAGGCGTGGCTGTGTGGTAAGAAGCTTGCTTCCCAACCACACAGTTCCGGGTTCAATCTCACTGCGTGGCACCTTGGGCAAGTGTCTT
>JAOPUL010000002.1:28003985-28016056 GCA_027564515.1 Octopus rubescens | reverse complement strand
TCCCCAGCTTGCCAGTTTCCAGCCAAAACCGTCTAACCCATGCCTGCATGGAAAAACAGACGTTAAACGGATGATGAGGATGATGATGAATCCAAGACGAGAGCCAATGATAGGATAATTGGCATGTAGTCACTGTAGATTATTAGCATGTAATCACACACCAAAACACTCCAACCTGCAAACATGCTGTCTCTTCTTTCTTTCTTTTCTACCATTACTACAACAACCACTGCTTTTCAAAGCTGGCTGGTCTCATGCCACCTTCACTCAGGCAATTTCCTGACTCACTCCTCTTTCTATCATCCTCTTATTACTTATACAGTGTCCACTCCACCCTAGATTTTGCACTAACCACTATTCTCAGTCTTCCTTCCCAAAAATGCCATCCCTCTGGAACTTTCCAGCAATAATTGACTTGCAAATCATTAAGAGGAATGCTGACAGCATCATTTTCTCAGCTCTCAGCAGGCCTGTGAAGGCCATGGCCACAGCCCTTTCTCCAGATCAACACATGAAAAAAAAATGTATAGAGACAAATATCACATTTGTTTTCCAGGTTATCATTCATCTACAACATTTATTACACAACTAACTTACATAAAAATAATTCCCCAAAGAAAACTATAAGATTGGTCACAAGAACTACACACACAAAGCAAAACCTTAACACAGCTCACTCTAGTGACACTTTAACACAGCTATCATATCAAATTATTTTTTGATTGATGAAAGAAACCTGATATCAATAGCAAAAATATTTTAAAGTTCAGTGATAACAAACGTGATATCTACACACAATTCTTGACTACAATAAAACTGCAAGAACTGCCACTAAATTCATTTCATACAGAAGTTCAGTTAAATCTTAAAATATCAATGAACCTCATAAGTTGAAATCTCGAAAAGAAAATACAAAGGACTGATAAAGCATCATGGAAAATCCTCATTAAAAGTACATCATAATCATGTTTTTTGGTAAAGCATACACATAGGTGTATGAGTTGTAACCTGACATCAATACTATGCAGCATCCACAGATATATCTAAAAAGTAAATGTATCAAGAACTACATGCAGTTTTCTAAATCATGGAATTAGCAAAAATACATAACTATTTCAATATGGTCAGCGTATAGAAAATAAATCCTTATTGTGATCATAATGAAGTAATAGTTATAAGGGTTAATTGATATTTTTAGTTAGCCAAGCATTAGAAAATGTTTTATGAATGAAAATAAGCATTATAAGTATGTCACTAAAACATCAATTAATTAACATTTTTCTTTTTAAATCTTAATAGAAAATCAGCTTCTTAAAGATAATGGATATATTTTAAATCCAGATGTAAAGAAAAGCCATCCAGGGTTACATACATGCGGTCAGCACCAACAGCCACAGATGAAGTTAGTTGCCTAAAATATGGCAATATTCTAATTGATAGCAGTTTACCACATGGTTGCTGGTTCGATTTTGAATGATTCACCCACCACCACCATCACCACCATTATTGTGGTAGTAGTTAATAATGGAAGCACAATAGTTATTCAAATCTAGATGCAATGATTCCTCAAAGACTAATGCTGGTTAGTGACTTCCAAAATAAGTTTAAAGTTAAACTACTTCACACATCAAGCTGTAATTAATCATTTTCTAAAATAGCAATTATTTTCAGCCCTAAATGAAAGATGATAATTAACCATATATATAAATGTATTGTAATGGTGATTACATGAAATATAGAGAGAGTACTCAATACAAAGTAAAGTGAAGTATGTGATTTATATAGTGTTCAGAATTGGTAACATTGTTACTCAGTTTCATCAAATAGTTACATAATATATTTGTGAGATTTATTTGATTCTTTTGGATCTCAATATATCTAATACACACATCAAGTCATCTGTGTGTTCATTTTGGAAGTAGTTGCTTCATATTATGTGCAACATAATGCAGTAGAAATACTAAATTTCTAAAGTTATGAGTTGCTTCCTTTGGATTGATTAGGTAACAGTTTTCTGAGGTAATAAAGATTACCAATAATAAATGAAGTTATGAATCACACAAAACATAAGGATGTAAGGGAGCGAACTGGAAGAGGACTTACAAGGATTTAAGTGAAATCGAGATCTAAGGTGATATGTGAGGCTTGATATAAGTTTGGGTGATATATAAACTATAAAAGCTAATAGTGGGTGTGGGGGAATAAAGCATGATAGCAAGGTAGTGAAATGGCTCAGTGGTTCTGTCTGCACCTGCTTAATCTGATAATGATAAGGGCTTTCAAAATTTCAACAGAAACTTGTCAAAGTAGTAATATCTGCTAAAAAAAAACCTCTGAACTGATATTAAAATATTTTAGTGGGCCTTTGATTTGATACTATTCAGTATGATGATGCATAATTGGCACTGCCTTGTGACATGTATGTATGACCTACTCCATACAAAGTAGCTTCCATTTTATTTCATACTTAGTGTGGTTCTCTTTTAGCCACATATTGTAATAAGACAAGGCTGGGATTTTCTTATCAATGAACCTGAAAGAAGCAGTGTGGTTGACATATCACTACTTGCACTTTTCCTCAATCATTCCTATGAAATATTTACTATCAATTGATTCACTTGATTCAGTAGAGACAGCTTTAGCTTCATACACTACTGCTTCAGCACTGCAAGAGTGGTTGCACGAGCTTGCTTCAGTGTATCTGCATATGCACTTTTGTTTCTGTTAGTTTGTGTGTTATGATGCTCATAACATTGTAAGTGCAACAATAAACTTTCAACAGGACCTGTTGAAATTTTTAATGTAACAGTGTGAAAGTGCTATTAGGGCCTAAGTTTTTACATTTAAGAACTAGATAAGGTATAAACCAGGTAATATTACAGAGTTTGTTCTTAGTTCAGGAGGATGGGGTGGTTGAGGATATATTTAATTTTATCTTTGAACCTAATATCTACTAAAGCACTATTGTAATGTGGGGCCACCTTATTAAAGGTAAATTTGTTAAAAGGGAGGTTAGAGGGTTCGTCATATATTTCACACACTAAGTTTTGGGCAGGTGATAAGGTTTATAATATGGGTAATTTTTCGCAGGGTTTGTTGTAGAGCTTGTGTGTGTTAGCATCAAAGTTGATCCCAACATCCTTGCTTCTTTTTACACATATTACTTACCTTTTGTATGAGTGGTACACTTCAATTTTTATTGATAATCATGTTATCTCTCAGAACTGCTGCCCATCTGAAAGCAACCCATAAACTTAGGAGTGAATTACTTCCCTTGCACTGAGTTGAATGACAGGGAGCAACTACTACCAAAATGAACACAAATGATTTGATGTATGTATTTTACTGGTTATCTGAAATCCAAATGGTTTAAATTTAATAGCTAACTACTTTAACTATTTGATGAAACTCTGAGTAATGATGTAGAGTCTATATAAATCATATGTATACATACACTCTTGTTCCAAAACTGATGATTTACTTCATATCTGACAACATACACTCCTTCAGGCAATAAGGTCGCACAAAGTGAAAAACCGGGAGGCAACAGAGTAAATCATCAGCTTTGAATGTGTGTGTGTGTGCATGTATACATTCAGCTAAATGTGTATGTTGTTACTAAAGTTTCTTGTTAACACAATTAGTCAAATGGTAGCACTGTTTACTATCATGAAATGTTCCTTTATCCAAGTTGGTGTCAAGGTCTCCCTATTTCATTGGCTAATACACACTATGTAACTCATAGGAAAAGGTCATTTCCAACTGAAAGCAAAATTTGATGCTGAAATTCTTGTAGCAAAAATAATAAACTAAAATAGTTTTGGTTTTGCTTGATGTTAAAGTTGTTTCTGTAGGTTCTTTGATACCCATTTCATCACATGATGCACATAAGAACATGTTTTTCTTGAGGAGGAGAGAATGAGTATACTTGTTAGGAGTTAATATTTTGACATGAGTTTACATGTCAAGTCATGTTATGCAATAAGTCAGTTGTAGGTTATGTATTCAATGAGCTTGCAGTTGTAAGTTTGTTGGTACAAGAATATGCCTGAAAGATCAAACTTCAAATTTCTTTGTAAGGAGGCTCGACAGAATGTTTCATCTCTCCTGTTCAAGATAAAGCCAGGTAGAGGCAAAATCTTGAATTTTTACAATCACACACAGATTACAATAGAAACTACCAAAATTGTTGCATATCTTTGCAATCCTACTTCATCTCATTCTGAAGCTGTTTTTCCTTGTCTTTCAAAAATCAAATAGATTTCACATTGTACTTCTTTCTAGACCTGAATGAAAAAAAAAAGGTGCTGCACATGCATTCATTTAGGACCAGAAATATGAGCAATGTGACATTCTTTGTGAAATGTATCTGGTTTTTGAAAGACAGGAGAAAATAACCTCGCAATGCATTGCAACAGTCATTATAGATGTCATCTGTGTTCCTGAAAAACTCAGAATCTTGACTGACTGTGCCTTGAACAGGAGAGATGAAACCTCCTTATCATACCTCAATGCAAAAAGAAAATTCCAAACCATCAAGCATTACCATGTACCAACAGATTTCAGATGTCCAACTACAACCAACTTACAAAATAAGGTAAGATTTGACAAGTAAAATCACATTAAAATATTAACTAAGTTCAATCACATCCCCACCTTGTAGGGGAAATATGTTCTTATGAGTACCATGTGACACACATAAGGGAAAAAGTTTCAATAATAATAATACATAGGAAACTATTGAATAGTGTAAAGCCAAAATTATTTTTTCTTTATTTTTGCTACAATAATTCGGCATCAAGTCAAAGTTGTCTCCCCATATGAAAAATGCTTTCTTTCAGCTGAGAATTACTACCCCTTATGAATTACTCATGTGGTTACTGATAGACAATGAATAGTGAGTCCCTTCAATGCCATCTTGGATAAGTATGCTATGCTGCCATCTGACTAATCATGTAAATGTGAAACTTAAGTAAAAGTATACACCTTTAGCCATATACATATAATGTATATTCTATATTATGCATTGAGTACTTTTTCTCTTGTTTGTTATAAGCAATATATATTATATACCCAGCTTCAGATTAGGTGGTTAAAAATTAATTAGAAGATTAATTTACTCTTTTTAAATCATTTTAACCCTCTCTTTATTTCAAAGAAATTTCCAAAAATTCCAGAGCAGTTGATGGAGGCAAGTGCAGTATTAAACTAATTCCAAGAAATGATTTAATGAAAAATGAAGTTCTATGTAGCTTTGCAAGTTAGTACTTGGAGAATACCCATGATTCCGAAGTCTCACCTGAAGAGTTCATTGAAGCACTCTGCACCGCAACATGGTATGGTGGCAGTGGTGGACGCGGGATGTTGGTGCCAAGATGTGGTTGCTGTACTTGAGAGGGAAACGAGCAAGAGGTGGGAGACGGTGGCATGACGGATGCCACAATAACTGGTGGTGATGGAACTTGATAGGTTAATGTTGGAAGAACTGCTGCAAGTAAATGAGTTTCAATAATGAAGTCTCTGTCTGTATCCCTTGTTTGATTTTTTTTTTCTTCCATCGACAGCTGGTAGACCTACTTAACTAACTACTAAAGAAAAAGCACAAGACCAACAAAGGTGATGAAGGGGGTAGAGCAGACACAGACATACAGGTGATATGTAAATATTGGACATACAGAGGTACATACAAGGGTTCACTTTTAACTAATACTGGACACCAGACAGACAAACATTGAACTTGTGTGATTACCCCTTGTTTGTCAAATATCCAGTAAGGTTTTCGATGTCCCACCTTTCCTGTGCTGGACATCTATCAAAATAAAAATTCCAAATTTGGAATGTAAGTAAATCTGTTAAGAAAAAAAACTTAAGATACATTAGATTTTTTTTTTCCTAAAGAGAAAAGTAAAAATAATTAACAACTAACAGAAATGCAATCTGAAAAATGTTGCTATTATTTTCTGAAAAATCTCCATTAATTGAAGGAAAAATATCTTTTGAATGATAGATGTAATCAACCTTAATTGAATCAGAATTTCTCTTTAACAAGTTAAAAGCAAAATGCACCAACAAATTAGATATAATCACATTTGATTAAACATTTAAATGCTTTTTTTTTTCTTTGACAAAGTTATCCCACTTGAAACAATCCTGAAATTTTGCTGCTCTGCAGAGAGAGATGAAAAGGTGGTACAGCAAATAATAATAAAAAAAAAAACACATTATATAAAAATAATGGCTTACTAAAGCACTAAATAAATAAGGTTACCAAGACAAACACAGTTGTCAACATTACAGCAAAGATACTTAACATTTTAAATGATTTAAAACATTGCAGTCTTGGCCATGCAGGAGCATTGCCACAAACGATAATTCACTAATAACAAAAATTTAAGCTAATTAAAAAAATAAAATCCAAAACAAAAACGATATCTAAGGCTTACTACCCTCAATGTTTTGTATACATACTGAAAGCAAAAACAAAAAGAAATACAATTTTTGTAACTAATTGTTGTACTTCATATATGCATGTAGTGTGTATATATATATGTATTATGACATCCATTTTCAAGATTGGATGTGTAGAACTCAAAAATATAATTTTTTTAAATGTTATCTATAGGAAGAAGATTAAATTAAGTTTTAATATTAGAATCATGCAGTTAAAGAAATAACTATGTTAAAATTAACCCTTTAACATTTAAACTGGCCATATTCAAGCCCAAATATTCTACTTTGTTTTATGTTCAAAGTGGCTAGATTCAGCCACTCACACCTACCCAACAATGTCATTCTAAAAATAAGTAAACACATTATCAAAATCTCAAAGCTACAAGATAAGAAGGCATGCTTAATTCACAACAATGTGAATAAATAAGCATTACATTTGATTTTAACAGAGTAATCTGAATGCTGAAGGGTTAAACTACCACTCCTTATATTTTCCCCCTTAATAGTTCCTGATTCTTGTCCTTTCTTAAAAGAAACCATATAAAAGTGAACATGTAGACAAAAGACAAGTGACACATAACGACAACATAAGACAACAGATGTAAACAAAGACAACAACCAAAATGAACGAAAGAGAAACAGTACAAATAAACTTGCCAAAACAAATGAGAGTAAATATAACACCAACACTTACACAACTAAGTTCTACAACAGACAGTACACAAATATATATATATAATATATATATATATATACACACACACACATACAGGAACACTACGGTATTTGTATTTTCCAAAACTCATTCAACAAATAACATTTACTGACTATACAAACATTTCATACAAAAATGAAACAATTTTCATATTAACTAAAACAACAAATATGCACATAAAAATGTAAACAAAGAATGGGGAGGGGGGCCTTGTTACACAGTATTCCTAACAAAGTAGAAACAATAGCCATAATGATACTCAAAGAAACATTTTAAAATATTGTAAATAGAGAAACATTTCATATACCAATGTAACATAAAATTAACAAGGCTAAACTACAATATTAATTAATATAGGTTTCTTTCCTGTTATTTTCACTATTGCCACCTTTGCACAACAATGAATATGTTCATCATATTTTATTCTCTCTCACATCACCTAGCCTAAAGTCATCATTCAATCTCTCTCTCTCTCTCTCCTATTCTCCTCTCAGTAATAAAGATTTGTTAGTCTTGCAAATTGCAAGGTAACCCCAATAATGTTGGTGTCACACAAAAAAGCACCCAGTACACTATTAAATGGTTGGCATTAAGGAGGGCATCCAGCTGTAGAAATTGTGCCAAAACTGAAACACTAGAGGCTGATGCAATCCTTGATTAGTTGGATCCTATCAAACTGTCCAACAACCTATGCCAACTTAGAAAACAAATGTAAAATTTTATATATATATATATATCATCATCATTTAACGTCTGTTTTTCCATGTAGGCATGGGTTAGACAGTTTGACTGGAAACTGGTAAGCTGGGGAGCTGCACCAAACTCCAGTCTATTTTTTGGCTTGGTTTCTAAAGCTGGATGCCCTTCCTAACGCCAACCACTCCAAAGAGTGTACCACCGGCACATACATACATATATATATATACGACGGGCTTCTTTCAGTTTCCATCTACCAAATCCACTCACAAAGGCTTTGGTCGGCCCAGAGGCTATAGTAGAAGACACTTGCCCAAGGTGCCACGCAGTCGGACTGAATCTGGAACCATGGGGTTGGGAAGCAAGCTTCTTACCACACAGCCACGCCTGCGCCTATATTACCTGACAAAATACAGACTAGAAACATCATATTTATTATTCACTCATTATTGATCTAATTAGAAAAAAACTACTTGCAAATTTTAGTGAGAAACTTTGCATTGTTGCACTTTTTTTTTTATATAACTTTTTCAATATTTAAAGATATTTGCAATGTTGTAACTTGTAAATTGTCTTTGAGATGAATATCTGTCAATCTTGACTTAATTCTCTAAAAAAATATTGTTTGCATGATACATACTACCAAACATGGTGATGTATCTTCTAGCAAAGCACACTATATTTTGGGGCAGATTTCTTCAGGAAGAGTTCTATAAAACTGCAACAAACATTCGTCTTTAAATTTTTGCTGAAGAAATACATTACTTTGAAGTTCAATTATTTCCATTTGCAGTTTCTTTTGTGCTATTTTTTTTTCAACATCAGCATTAAATAGATTTCCAAAAAGGTTAAGATCAGCTTCTTAAATCTGGTATTGAATTCTTTTTCAACTTATATAACTCCACAGTGAAACTATTTTATTCAGATCAGCTGTGATTGGTTAGTGTGGGGAAATGGAAAGTATCACCAGTCCTGTGTTAATTCTCCCAAATTTGAAGTTTTGTTTCAAAAGCTTTGACTTGAGAATACAGCTCACGAATCAGCTGATTTTATTTTTGCAATTTTAAATTGAGATAATTTAAAATGGGTAGTGATATCTACGAGAAATGCAAGGAGACAAATCCAGTTATCAATCCAGTTTGGGAACTAATTTACTCTTCATTTCTAAGATGGTGTATACCTCTTCTCTGAAGCTATAAAACCATTGAAGCATCTTCCTTTTACTTAACCAGAAAGCTGTAGAATAGTAAACCAGATTGGTATACTCTGATTCAAGTTCTTCTAAGAACTCTTTAAACTGGTGATGATTAAGTGTTCGAGGTTCTATAAAATTTATGATTGAAATGACTGCATGCATAGCATATTCAAATTTTACAAACATTGCACATAAATTTTCTTGATGAATTATGTAATGAATTATTGCAAAGTCACTGTTTGCTAAATTCAAAGAAGTTAATTTATCTTTTAATTTGGATGGAAAGCCTATCTTAGCAACAACCATTGTTGGGGCCCTGCCTGTTGCTTCAGTGAGGAGCGTTTCAAGCAGGAGATTAAATTTCATTGTTACTTCTTCACATTCTTCATGAATGTTATATTCTCTAATGGTGTCTTTCATTGTCTGAACAGTAAGTCTTCAGAGATATTAAATGATTTATTAATTCCACATAGGAAAATTATCAGTTGATTTGAATCAGATATATCTGTGCTTTCCTCGATAGCCTGTGAAAAAGAATCAGTCTCTTTATTTTTTCTGACAGCATACCCTCGATATCAGTTGCAATTTCTTCAACTGGTCTTATTGTCTTGTGCGACAAGCTAATCATGTGAAACATATTCAACTTATCCAGGCATAAAAGTTTAGCTTCTGCCAAAAGACATTCTTTTACAAATTCGCCATCAGAATAATCTTTTGCTAATTTTTTCGCTTGTATGTACAATTTCTTCGAATTCCGCCTGCCTTTTAGCAAAAGAGTGTATTTCGGTTACTGTTCTGTTTCTTGAAGGTTTCAATTTTTGTGATCTAATATCTCCTTTAAATTTACCATAACCTAAATGTTTTGAAGTGCAATGCTGCTTAACATTAAATTCTTCAAAATTGGAAATGGATTTATAACATATTCAACATATTCTGTTTCTTTGTTTTTTTTATAACATATTCAACATAGTCTGTTTCTTTGTTTTTTTTAATAACATATTCAACATATTCTGTTTCTTTGTTTTTTTTTTTTTACTTCAATAAAGAAATAATCATTTGTCCACTTTTCCTGGAATATTCCCATTTCTTCAGCAATCTTCTTTTTTTTTTTTGGATGAAGCCATGAGCTGTGATATCAAAAAAACAAAAAAACTTATTGATTTAATTTCTCTTTCCACTGCTTATATCAATTTGTTGCGATAACTCAGTGATTGTAACTACACATGCGTATTGTGTAGTGTAGCTTTGCACACTTACACTTTGAAAGTAAATGTTGACAACACTGCATGATATGCACGTGTAGTTACAGTCACTGAATTACCACAAGTTGTTATAAGCGGTGGAAACAGAAATTGAACTCTATATCGATAATTTTCATTTGTTGATGTTGTGTCTCAAGTAGAGAAGCCAATTTAAGGTTCTTGAATGTTTGGATGACTGCAAATTGACTCTGAGGCACATTGTGAAAATTACACGTATGACTGATGATGGCAAATATTTAAATTTTTCTGACTAGAGTCTCCACAACTCAACAGGCATTAATAAGTAAGGGAGGTTAGTTGGGCATTTAATAGTTATATCTCTCTGATACCAGCATCCCCAAACCCTTTTGAGTGAGAGATGATAGTATGAATGAACTAGTGAGAATGAAATGAAAGAATCATAATTTTAATAAACATTATTTTCCTTATGAAATTGGGTGTGCCATTCACAGAGCCAGTGAAAGTGCATGGTTTAATGGTTAGGGTGTTGGACTCATGATCGTAAGGTTGTGGTTTCGATTCCTGGACCAGGTGATGCATTGTGTTCTTGAGCAAAACACTTCATTTTACGTTGCTCCAGTCCACTCAGCTGGTAAAAATGAGTAATCCTGCGACAGACCGGCATCCTGTCCAGACAGGAATATATACACCAGAGAAATCGGTCCTATGCTCCTTACGGAGTAATGTGGACTAGTCATGTAGATGGTAGTGTGTATATGCTACTGATGAAGCACAATGAGGCAGAAATGTGCATCTAGCATTCTCACTGCCACTGCTGGACAATTTTCATCTACTACTGATATATTTGTGTTTTTAAACACAGTATGTCCATAAGAAATGTTATCTCCAAATGTATACCACAGTTAATTTGCACTTTCGCAATATATCTGCATTAAGTTTGTATAAATAAAGTTATATTATTGACTATTTTATTTCAATGACAATCCTATTAAGGGATAAGATCTATCTGTTGACTAAGAATATTGATCTATAATTACTGATATCAAATTTGAATACAGCAATGATTTGAAACTCAGATAAACTTTGGCCAGTATTAACTGAGGCCATGTCTAACTTAATACCACCAACAATTAAGAGTAAAAAAAGAGATTTTCCTAAAATTTCTCTCAGAAGAATGTATTAATTATATATAGATAAGGATACATGTGCGTGCACACATGTGCGTGCACACATGCCCACACACACATAGACATGTGTGAGTGTGTGTGTGTGTACCCTTTATATTATGTGATGGTGTGATGGTCGCAAATGAGCATCACCATCATACAAGCAATGTCATTCATTTCCAGTCTTCCATAGAAAACATGACTGGCCATAGGAAATATTACCTTGCTTGGAAACAGATGAGGGTTGGTGACAGGAATGGCATCCAGCTGTAGAAAGTCTGTCTCAACAAATTCTGTCTGACCCATGCAAGCATGGACAAACGGATGTAAAATAATGAGGATAATGATATTAATAGTCCAATCAATGCCAGCATGGAAATTATGGATGTAAAATGATAATGATGATGATGATTAAAAAATTGGATTTTCTTATATCTTTTGTATGAAGATATAAATTAATAAATGTACTGGTGCCAGTGTGGCTGTGTGGTGAAAAGTTTGCTTCCCAACCACATGGTTCCAGGTTCAATCCCATTGTGTGGCACCTTGGGCAAGTCTCTTCTGCCTTGGGCCAACCAAAGTCTTGAATGGATTTGGTAGATGGAAACTAAAAGAAGCCCATCATT
>JAOPUL010000002.1:27617614-27628318 GCA_027564515.1 Octopus rubescens | reverse complement strand
ATCTTTTTTAATATATATATTGTTGCTTTCTTATTATTTTATGCTGCCGCCACCACCATCGATTTCACCACCACCACCACCACCTTTTTTAAGTTCGACTTGATTTTTCCTCTTTCATTTCTCCCCCCCTCTTCTTTCTTTCTCTGTTTCTTCTTTCTTGTCTTTCTTTTGTCGTCTCTCTCTTTCTCTTCCTCCTCCTCCACACCTCTTTTCTTGAAATCAGCTAAGTGTGGTGGTGTAGAGGTGTGTATGTGTGTTTTTGAGAGTGTGTGTGTGTGTGTGTGCACATGCTTTTCTTTGGTTACTCGACCTGCTAGAATTAGCAGTCAAATACTTCAAATTACACTCCATCATTTAACATTCTCTCTCTCTCTCTCACATGCACCCACACACACTCACACTCACACACACCCACACACATCGGCACTCACACCCACACACCCACACTCTCCTACACACATCCACACTCACTCTCTCTCTCTCTCTCTCTCACATACATGTACACACACAAAGAAATATTGGTTAATGCAGTCCTACATGTCTTTGGGTTGGGGAGCGCAGGTGCCAACCTTGCCACACACACTGTGTCATGCTGATTCTACTTAACGATTACTTTAAGGATACATTGTCATGGATGGAATGCCTTTGATCATAGGTCTATTCAATCAGGACTGACTTAGGGCTAAACACCATCAACATCTTCTTTCTTTTCTTCCTCCTCTTCTTTTTTCTTTCCTGCTTCTTTCTGTGTTGACTTCTGGTACCCTTGTCATTTTCTTTCTGCGTGCCCTCCCCCCCTCTTTGTTCCACTTCTTGGTTCCAGTCTCTTCTTACTGCTTCTCCTTCCCATCCATACTTCATCCGGCTCTTTCTTTATTCCTTTTTCTTCTTTTCCTTTTCTTCTCACTTCTTCCAATCGTTTCTTCTTTTTACTTTTAGCTTCTACTGCTTACCATATTTTCTTCTTTCTTGTGTCAGTAAACTTAGCAGTAACATCTTACATAGATCTTGTTGTCTCGTTCTCTGATAAGAATAAACCTTTAGGTGGAACACTGATGTCACAGTAACAAAAGCGCATTAGCACTGCGTGTATACATGTACAAGTTGGGCTGATATGCCTGTGTGTATAGTTATGGGTGTGTGTGTGTGTGTGTGTGCACATGCGCATGTTGATACATGTAGGTGTACAAATATAAATGTGGGTTGATATTTATGTGCACGAGTATGTGTGTGTGTGTGTGTGTGTATATATATATATAGGATATACAACTGTGCTTTAGTTTCCTCGTTATATCAGGGCTTTTTCATATTTTTTCTATGAGTTCTTTGTAGTTTGTGTAGAACTGTAGAGTTCCAAAATCCATCATCACTGTTTCTAGACCTTTATAGTTACGTCTTCAGAATGAAGTGTTATTGGCATGTGTTGCTGCTTCTTTATAATAGACAAGGCTAATATAATTGGTTAGGTAGTACTACAGGAGAATAAAGTTTAACTGTTAGATTTGCTTACATCATCAGTGAGATGGTTAGTGTTTGTTGTCTGTGTATTTATTTTAACATTGGGCTTTGTTAAGAGTACCGTTTTTACTATTAAACTTCTATTTTTTCTGGAGAATTCTTTAGAATGTATATGTGTTGTCCCACCAATGTTTTCTTGTCTTAATTTTGTTCTGTAGTGCTGTGCATTGCCATTGCTCCTTGTAAATTCATGCTGACCCAGCAGAGGTGTGTCATGGTTGTATAGGTCAAAGTGATCACCCTGGTCATTAGAAACTTGTTCAGAGGTTGATATATTATTATTTGTTGTTGATTATAGGTGTAGGTATGGTCATGTGGTTAAGAAGCTTGGTTTGTAACCAGGTGGTTTTGAGTTCAGTCCCACTCTGTAGTACCTTGAGTAAGTGTCTTGTACTGTAGCCCTTGGATGACCAAGGATTTATAAATGAATTTTGTAGAGGGAAACTGTATGGAAGCCCTTCAAATGTGTGTGCATGCATTTATGTTTGTTTTCCTCTACACTGCTCGACAACTGGTGTTGGTTTGTTTATATCCCCTGTAACTTAGTGGTTTGGCAAAAGAGACTGATAGAATAATTACCAGATTTTAAAAGTAAGTACTGGGGTTGATTTGTTTGATTAAAACGCTTCAAGCTGGTACTCCTACATGGTGACAGTGCAATGAGTGAAACAAATAAATGATAAAAATAAAAGATGCATTTTTGATTTACACCAGGGATGCGGATGATATATTCATTATAGTAGACATATCAGAAGACATTGAGAATTAAAAGTAAAGCCTAGGAAATAACTATTTACTTAAAACTGAACATCTATAACAGCACAACATTCAAAGAGAAAATACCAGATACATCATATTTATTTACACAAAAAACATAAATGCATATACTTACATGGAGACAGCGAATGTCCATACAAATATAAATATCCCTACTGGGAAGAGTATTTAGATTCCCCTCCTCCCCAAACAAAGCACTAGAGATTAAAAAAGGAAATCCACAGAATAAAACAAACACTAATCAACAACGTGTATTCCAACAAACTAAATAGGCCAAGCCATAGAACAATTCAAACACAAATACATCAGGCATGACACTATCTAAAATACATGGCACACACATAATGTGTATTATATGAATCAAATGCATGCTAATAGAAGAATACATTATCAAAAGCTTCAAAGAACAAAACCTAAAATAAATGCCTTACATGAAACACTAAACAAACACTAATGATATATTGTAGAACATATTAAAATAAAAATCAAAAAAAATCTTATCAATAACATACCATTACCAGGAACAAGTTACTAAACCCAGGAACAAACAATTAAAGACACCAAATGGGATTTAATAAATCTGATTGCATACATAAAAGTTGCGAACTTCAAGACTCCAACTGTTATATTGGTTATAGAAACATGATTCTGTCAGCAACTCCCCATGCATTTATGACAAGGAGCAACTGTAATGCACTACATGACATCAAAACAAATTCCCCAAAAAAACCCTAAAACAACAACAACAAAAACAAAACTGGATAGGAAAACACTGCAAGATGTCATATATATTGTGTACAGAATTCTCTTCAAAAATAGATGATTAATGAGAAACAATACTTATAATACAACACAATATTAAAATAACCATACGCATAACATACACTAGCTACAAACGAAAATGAGCACCTGATTGATTGGTGACAGGAAATTGTAAGTTACAAGATGTGAAATGTTAGCTTAAGTAAATACCCACGCACACGCATATATCATCTTTGAATATATGTTATGTGTGTGTGTGTGTGCGTAAGGAATTTCATACAACTGTAAATGTGCTTATATCTATCTCTGTGTTTACTTGTGCAATGTGTATGCGTATTCAGACATATGCACAATCTTTTTTATTATGTATAAGAAAGCCTTAGTTATATATGTATCACTATATATATATATATATATATATATATATATATATATATAAATACACATATACTCACATGTTTATGCACACCTACACATACATATGCACAAACAAATATGCATGTGTGTATATATGCATGCATGCACACTACACGTAGATAAGTAGATGTACATGTATAAATTATGTATTTCTTGACAGATGCAAAGAGTATGTATTTATGGTATGCATCTGTATGTGTGTGTGTGTGTGTGTGTGTACATACAGTGAATGAAAGTAATTGTACTTATATATATGCTGAATATAATGCTTTTGTTAGATGCTTCTTGTAGAAATTTTAGGGAAACATAATTCCTGTAATTTAGTTACTCAATCGAAGATATGTACGAAAGATTAGACATCGTTGAGGTGGGAGTCTCTAGACTGTAAACTGTTAAGGAATGCATGTCTAGCACAAATAGTATTAACTCTTAAGACCGAACTTCATCGTGATTATCTTGTCTGTTTGGCACACAGCCAAATCAAAATAACTCTAAAGAAAGACCAAGAATTACAATAATTCAAATGACAGTCTCAATCAAATTGAAGAATTTTCTTTTTTTTTTTAAATTAAACTGAAATTTGATAACTGAAGTGGTGGTGGGTAGATGGGGTGGTGGAGTGCAGATAATTTTCAGGTGAAAAGAATTAAACAGGGGAGATTGAACGAGTGAGCGGTGGGTTGTGGTGGGTGATATGATGTAGTGTGATCGAGTGAAAAGGGATGGGAAAGGAATAGGGGCCCCGGTGTGGGAACAGTGATGCTGGGGATTGTTTAGGGAGAATAAACATGCTGAAGTGGAAGTCGGGGGAATATGTGAAGAAAGAAACAGAAAAAAGAAAATTTTTATAAAAATTGAGATAATGGTATAGCGATGTTAGTGAAGGTGTGGGTGTATTGGGGGGCGGGGGAGAAAAAAAAAAGCAAGGAAACAATGAGGAAATAGTGTCTGTTGAATATGGCTGTTTCTATGTGAATGGAAAGTATTGTTAGTGCCTTTTACAATTTAGGGCAAATCTAGCCGTTCATTAAACTGCAGCCTCACAATTCATGGGAAAGGGGGTTCATTAAGGAAATTTTAATTAGCTTAAATACTTTAGACTTGCTGCAAGGCTAGAAATAACCAAGCGTGGTTGGTTAGGAACTGAAACTAATCAACTATATTATTATTATTATTATTATTATTATTATTATTATTATTAGCATTGCAATGACAAAATTTCAGGTGTTGCATGCATGTGGATAATCTAATGTCTAATGTGTCCCTGAATTTTAAAGAAAAATTGGAAAGAAAATTAATTATTCACTTAAATAAGATTACCACTGCACTGTTACATGGCATCGTTAATTGTTACACTTTCTACAGAATGTAGTAATAATTGAAAAAAAAAAAGAAGAAAAAATAGAAAAGAAAAAGAAAAACAACAGAAAAAGTACAAATTCAGAGTAAAAGTATTTTAGTCGTGAAGTTAGGGTTTTAAGTCAAAATGCTTCCTGATAACGTAATATTTTATACATGAAGTTGGAAATAATTTAGAAGGATAGTGGGATTTTATCGTTGAGTGGAGGCATCTAAGAATGTGCCATCATCATCATCATCATAAAAAAAGAAGAATCAATCCTTAATATTTGGAATAATGGAATTTAGTGCATGTACATATAGCAAGGTTTTTAATCCCAAATATCTATTAACAACATCACTTGGCCATAAATTTGTGGCGAGAGAGGGATGATATAGTTGCTGCTGTCTATTACAATCCCGTTTAGATCTTGGATGCTTTATATTAGACTTTAGTGTACAGTATAGGCTGTCAGGCCCCGCTGCTGATATTGGGGGTTTCCGTTCTATGCCTTGACCTGAGCATGGAACGGCGCTCGCCCTTTGAGCTGGAAAGTGACAGGGATGCCTGGTGGGTGTGTGTCTTGCCGTGGCTATCCCCACTTATGGGAAAGGCATAGGTAAATAAATAAATAAATGAATAAACATATAGCAAATACTTAAGTATAATTGCTGTTCAATTACATTTACAGTTGAGTGTGTATTGTAAGATTCTGTATTTAATGTAATACGAAAGAATTGGTAATCATTGTAAATCTGGTAAAGCCCATGTGGATTAGAAATATTAATATTTATTATTCCTCCACTGCAGTAACAGTGAATATATAGTGTTGGCGGTGTACATCGAATGATTGTATGAGCATTTATTATGCTAAAGTAAGACAACATTGTAAATTCCTATAAATACACATACTCTGCAAATCACAAATGGGAGGTTCAAGGTTTAGTCTTTTAACATCAGAACCACTGATAGAAGAAGCCCTCAAATAGCAAATCTGTCACTAAAATAAGTTTGTTTCTCATTTTCTCTCAGTCATCGTTTTTGTTAGCTACCAATATTATCAATTTATTCATACCAACGCTTGCTCGTCTAAGAATTCTATTATTCCACATTTCAATTCTTGCTGTATATTATACTTTACTAGATGATTCTGTCATGCTGCTGCTATCAGCTGATGACCTTCCCTCGTTAAAGTTGATCAATTAAACTCAACCTTGATTTTATCATTTCACCCCTAGAACCTTTTGGATCAGCAACTTGGCTTCCCCTTATGTTCTGCAACATCAGGGCAGGAAATAAGTCTGAAAAGGATATTGTATTGGAGCTAATTATCTGATTATAAACTGAATTATCTTCATTAAAATTTGTCTCATTAAGAGATTCATTAAAAGACCACTTGTTTCAATGTAGTCCATGATTCAAGTTTTGATCCTTATGTCAGGTGTACTTATCATGGAAAATGTTTAAAGAAACCTCTTCCACCAGAATTATCTGTTTTAAGATATATTTCCTTACAGTACTATGCTCTAGATTTATTTTCTCTTGGTAGATATTCTCACCCATCTACACAACTAGAACACCCATCATCTCACCCATCATCTACACAACTAGAACAGAAAATTTGGAGTATCTATGGAGCGAAATGCTCATTACAGCTTTTAATTTCTTTTTTAGTCCAGCATTTACCAAAATATTATTCTGTTAACTCGTATCAGAAGTGATCAATTTGTGACATTTAAGTAAATGAAGTGGTTGGTAGATAACTTGCTAAAATTGTAGAAATTATATAGAAATTACATCACTATAGCAAGCTAATATTATTTAAGGATGCTATTTTGTTTTAGTTGTTGCTGTCAGCATTTTCATTGTGTTCTTAATTATTAAATCAATAGATCACAGAGGTTAGACACTATTCCTCTCTCATGAATGGAATTCATTAAAAAAAATAACATAATTGGTTTTTGATATTTATTAAGAAAATCAGCTCTAAATCTCCTTGCATTATTCATGTATTATTACAAGATCATTCACATGTTTCTCTGAGCTGGCATATGTTTTCTAGACCTATATATTGACCCTTTGACCCAACTCGTGTCACCTCTTTATTAACTGCCCACCTTTCAATCACCTCATTGTCATAATTTCATATGTTTGTTTCTTCTGTCAGTCATAATCAATATCTCATAACTGAACCGACGTGACTTAATTTTTGTCATTTATTCTTACAAATTTAAACTCTCTAAAAGGGGCATGCGCTAGCAAAATGTTGGTGCACTAATTTGTGATACAAGTTCAATTCCCAGTTGAGCAATTCATTTTATTTCCACTTAGCATTTCTGCCTGAGATTTCCACCTACTATCAGCAGCCTTGAAGATAGATGGTTTCTTACAGGTTGTACTTTGATTACTACATGAAGACACAGGTTTTAGTGGTGGTGACCCAACAATCCATTAAGGACATTAAGAATATTTTGTGATACATTCTCTTTATGTAGCTTCCCATGTTTTGATGCCTTTAGTAATTCAATTTGATCTTCATTGCAGGAAGAAGATGTCAATGTCTCTTTCTACATAGTCTTTTCACTATTTCTCACCTAATTGTTCACAACTGATTAAGTAAGCTATAGTAAGAACTTAATACTCACATTATACCGGAACTTCTTGTAGCCTCTCCTACAATCCCAGCACGCTTCTGATTAATTACACCCCCTTCCCACTACTCTACATATCATCATAAAATAATGATGTTAATGATCATAGTGACAACAACAACAATGGTCCTTACAATTCTGCCTTAGATTTCTATATTTCTGAATTGATTTGTTTGTAGAGTAGTACATAGCCACTGGACCAATGTCATTGTCTTTTTATTTCATTTAATAAATACACCAAATTGGTATTGGTGTTTTCTATGACTCGCTGTCATATGTCATATTGTTATATCTATAATAATAAATCTGTCTGCATCTCTCTCTCTCTCAAAATGTGTGTGTGTGTGTGTGTGTGAAGAATGAAAGAGAGGAGGAAGAATATTTATTACATGGGGATGAAGAGGGTGTAGGGAGTGAGGATGGATGAGATGATTCAGTCATTGCCCAAGGGTTACATAAATGAAAAGATTCTAGCTGTTGTTTGTGTTATGTCTTGCTAACTTCTCAAGCAACAATGTACATCAGTATTTACACATAACTACACACACGAATGCATCTTTGATACAAGAATAAATGCTTAAGATATCAACTTGTAATTTGTGTATGAAAGCAAGAGGCAGAAAAAAAAAATATGATAACTTCTCTTTTTCTCTGTGCCAGTTTGTGGTTCCAAGCTGACTTAGTTTGGTTTTTAAGTCATCAGCTCATTTTTGCATAATTTCTGTCTATCTGTCTTTTCCAGTAAATGCAAAGTGTTTACATGGGGTTTCACGCCCTTCAAACAATTGCCACAGAAGTATGGGGAGTCGTGAGAACTTTGTATGCCAGTGGCTTTGCTCTTCTTTCTAGAATTTAGAGAAGAAATTTTAACCATGTTTTGAAGAAGAAAATGACCAATGCTAAATTACTAATGAGCGAGCAAAGCATTGTTAATAAACAATGGTAGGATTGTTAGTTATGGCAGGTTAGAAGTGAATACTTTGTACTCAGTGCAAATGAAAGGTACACAAAGTGTGCTGAGGAATCTTTCATAATTTGACAGAGAATCAATGTTTTATATTTTTAGAGTCGCTAACAGTATGAGAAACCATCATCTGAATTTCATTAACTATTCGAGTATAATTGTTAAATCTGTTACCCAGGTTACATAAGGTGTAGTTTGTGTGAGTGGAGAGGGAGAAGTAGAGGGTGAGAGAGATTGAACAGTAATTTCTTGCAAGGTATCTGAGCATATTCTAGCAAACCCCTGAGTATTGTTATATTCATTCAGATACCTACATGAAACCGTGGTGTGGATTCAGTTACCTACGCCATGCAACCAGCCAAGGCTTCATGCTTTACTAATACACATAGCAACTTAACGTTCATGCACATATACAGCAACTCACACATACAGACATGCGCATAATTGAATCGTTCTAGTTGTATGATTTATTACAAAAATATATGTGTATATCTTCGTTAGTTTTGCTATATAGAAGCATATATATATATTTTTTTACAATGTGCATGCAATTAATTGAAAATAGGAATAATGATTATGATTGATTATAATTAATCTAAATGTCTATAATAATATTTTTCTCTGATTTTGACCAATGAAATTTGGCTGCTTACATTACTCTTACTTGTTTCTTTGCCTTCTTCTTTATATTATGATTTTATTTAATAAGACTTCTGAACAAATGTCACATTATTATTATTATTATTATTATTATTATTATTACTACTACAATCAATTGTAGTAATTGTGGTAGCAATATTAGTTGCATTATTGGTTAAAGTTGCCAATATCTAGCAAGACTAGATATGTAAAGAAAGACGATAGTCTTGAAGATGGATTTAATGAGCTGTTTAACAAGAACATGTTCTCAGCCAAATAGTGCTATAACAGGAATTGTGTAAAATATTTTCTGTAACTATTTTGGAATAAAACTACAGGTTCTTCACTATTACAGACCATACTGTTTTACATTTATCTATTTTATTTATTTATTTATTATTTTCTAAAAATGTTGCTATTTGTAGCCATTCCTATTAGAGCAAAAATATAATTTATTCTTTTCTTATATTTGATTATTTCTTTGTGTTTTGCAATAGTTTAATAATTTTGTTTTAGTGTAATATTTTGACAAAAGTTTCAGAAAAGATCCCCCCCCCCCATCTTGCCTTTTAACTGTTAAATATTGCTGCTGGACTTTTACAAAGCTATTGGGTCTTGACATTGTGTGGTAGTTGTAAATGAGTGTCACTGTCATACAAGCAGTGTCATTCATACCCAGTGTTCTGTAAAATCATCTCTGGGCATGAGAAAATATTACCTTGCTTGGAAACAGGAAGGGCATCAAGCCATAGAAAATCTGCCTCAGTAAAACTCCATCTGACCCATGCAAGCATGGAAAAGTGGACATTAAAAGGATGATTTGTAAAGCTAAATCATGTTCTGTTGGTACTCATCTGTCTTTACAGTTCAACAAAAGCTCATTGGAATTGTGTAAATATATCCATGTCATTTGATCCTTATGTGTTTGTTGTCTCTAATTCTGGGGCATAGCACTTAACCCTTTAGTATCCAGATTATTCTGTCAAATATAATGTTTGTCTATTTATATTGTTTTGAATTAATCATGCATATTATCTTGTTTAGAGATTTCGATGATGTGATTGTTTAGATTTAGAATGGACATTGTAGAATTGAGTTGACATGCTGGATCTGGCCAGTTTCAACATAAAACAAGTTAAATATTTTGGTTGGATATGGCCGGTTTGAATGCTAAAGGGTTAAACTTAGTCTTTCTGCAGCTTCTTGAGAGAAAAATAACTCCATTTAAATGTTATAAATAAATCTGTTTAACAAAAAAAAGAAGAAAAAAATTCTGTTGCTGTTAGCAAGATTTTAGTTATGTTGAAATTTCTATTCTTTCTGTTGGAATTTTTTCATGCTTGAATTTAATTCTCATGCTGCTGCTGCTGCTGCCTATGCTGTTGTTAGCTAAATGTGTCCCTGGTAGGTTCTGCTTTGATAGCGACAATGAAACTGCTAATATGTAATAGTTAGGTAATATAGCCGCAAATCCTACAGAAAGAAGCTTATACTATTGTTTTTAAATGTTAAAGAACATGTTCATTAAAAAAAAAAGAAAATGAACATAGGCTGTAGTGGCTGTGTGGTAAGAAGCTTGCTTCCCAACCACATGGTTCCGGGTTTAGTCTCACTGCGTGGCGCCTTGGGCAAGTGTC
>JAOPUL010000002.1:27551846-27562467 GCA_027564515.1 Octopus rubescens | reverse complement strand
ATTAAAACACACATACATATATTTATAAGTATATATTCACAGCCCAAGCACACGGTTATACAGATATGTAAACACTTAGACATACATGCTTACATATACCTGTACACACACACACAGACACATGTACACATATCTATGTGTGCATACATACATATGTATGTATGTATGTATGTATGTATGTATGTATGTATGTATGTTCATGCATGTGTGCATGTATTTGTCTTTGTCTCTCTCCGTATCTTGTCTTTACGT
Organism: Octopus rubescens; assembly: GCA_027564515.1. Taxonomy (NCBI): domain Eukaryota; kingdom Metazoa; phylum Mollusca; class Cephalopoda; order Octopoda; family Octopodidae; genus Octopus; species Octopus rubescens. Next base: position 27,562,215 of record JAOPUL010000002.1, on the reverse strand, counting down.
GACATCACTTAATGAACAGTGTTTGGTTACACTCCAATAACTTAGCAGTTCAGCAAAATAGGAACCAAGAAAATAACTGGCAACATACTTAAAAGATAAAATAACCACTGAAGTTGATTTCATCTCCCAAACCTTTTAAGTTTCTTCTAGCACATTCACAACCCCGAACAATCCAATGACTGGAATCAGCAAAAGACTCTACCAAGTACTAAGCATGTACTGGGCTCAACTCAATCAAGCCTTCTCAAAAACTTGGGGCTGACCTTGTGCTTATATGGAAAATCATTATTTTTGAACAAATACAATAAATGTGTACTTTTTTGTAAGTATTGATTCATATCTGTCGCATTAAACAAACAAGCAATAAAAAATCAATTCATTTGAAAACATAATTAATTCTTAATACTTTTTAACTGAAAATGTCTTGTTGATTATGTTTTGTTTCCTATAAATATCATTTTGTTTTTCCTTTTTTCATCTTTTTTCCTCTATGTATATGTATGTGTGTGCCTATAAAAGCATTACAATTCTTCTTGTCTTCGAAGTAAAATAAGAACATCATATTTATCCCTTATACAAACACACACACAAACATACACAAACATTGTTACATACAACATTCTGTTTTTTTTCTGAAATAACTAAATAACACATTTTTCTTTAACAAACACGCTTATATACAAACTGACAAAAACAAACAGGGGAAAATATATAAAGTAAAAAAAATGATAATAAAAAACAAGTATTGAAAAGAATCTTTTTTTTTTTAATCACCATAGTCAGATAATTTATCTTATTCTTATGTATGCGCTATTATTTTTTTCATTATCTTCTCTTTTCTTATTTTGTTGAAAATGTCTGAAGTCTTTTGATGACAAGATGTCGGATTAATGCCATTATTTTGATTATAATTAGTTGGTGAAGTGACAGCCAACACAGAACCCCCAAACTTCCCTTTTACATTCTGAATTGAAATCTCATGATGGTTGGCATTGTTTTTCATCCTTCATGGTTGATGAAATAAATAAGTTACCAGTCAAATACTTAGGGATGTTTTTTCTTACGTGTCCTTCTTTTTTAAGATGGTAGGATGTGCATTTATTGAGGGAACTTAACTTCTATTCCAAGCAGTCTGAGTAGTAATAAAGTACATTAAGGGACAGAGAGAAAACCTTTTAGTAACCAGATCAAATTGCAAGTACTTAAGAATCTTTTAGGACACATCTACACTAAGAAAATAATGAATCTTGCATTTTAAAAGTCATAGACATGTGGAATATTTAATTACGAGGTAAAAAATGAGTAAAGCATGAGCAGAGGTGGCACCTTGTTTCCTAAAAACGTCCACATTTTCCTCAAACTTGTTCATTTTATGAAAATAATTCTTAATTACCTGAAATACTTTGAGAATCAACAAACAATTACCATTTGGGTATTGTTCTACTTTTTCCTCCAAACAAGAAGGAAATTTCAATTAATTAATATTTTGTGTACATCATACAATCTATGACCTCTGTAATTTGAGTAGAGTCCAAGATATTCCATCACCACCTATGTGGCATAGCAGATATCGCATTGGCTCATTCTCATTGTGCCATATAATTCATCCAGTTGAGTTAGTTTTCTTAGCTCATTTTGACTTTGGTCTGAAATTATTGTTTTGCACTTGCGATTTAATTTGTCTTTTCATTCTTTTTGTTATGCTGTCTTGAACAAATAGAGAAACCACAGTGCAGTGAGAATTCTTTAGGCATTGCAGGGCACAAGGCAATGCCATTAGTGCTGGTGCCACTATAAAATACAATGACTGTGTGGCTAAGAAGCTTGCTTCCCAACTATGTACTTTCAGGTTTAGTCCCATTGCGTGGCACCTTGAGCAAGTGTCTTCTACTATAGCTCAAGGTCAACCAAAGTCTTGTGAGTAGATTTCGTAGACAGAAATGTATTCAGCTCTTTACATCTTGACAGACAGTCTCCTTCTCAGGTTCTTTTGCGCCGCTTTGCGCAGCAAGCAGTAATTACTCGCCAACAGTCGTGATTAGCAGCAGCTTTCCATGCCACGTGATGTCGACTGTCAACAGGTATTTTGGAACGTTCTTCACCAAGTGATTTTGGGGCAACCCCACCTCCAAGTGAGGTCCAGCTGATCGCTGATTTTGAATGTCGTTCGTCGGGCAGTCGCAGAACATGGCTAGCCAGGCGGCATCGGCAATCTACGACCATCCTCTGTGGTGTCTCTGACTCAGTACTTCTTAGAATCTCTTCCTTTTTCACATGGTCGCACCAGAACATATGAAGGACCATTAGCAGTCACCTCTGGTGGAAAACGTTCAGCCGTCTTGCTATCTTTGTCATGCACTTTCAGGTTTCAGTTGCGTAAAGCACTGTCATCAGCACAATGCTCCTGTACAAGCGCAACTTGATCTTTGTGCTGATGCCCGAAGATGACCAGGTTGGACGCAACCGATGGAAAACTGCAGCTCCACTGCCAATCCGGCAGTGGATGTCAAGCTCTGTATCACCATTGCTTGCCAGGATGATTCCAAGATAGGTGAAATGTTCGACCTCTTCGTGGTCTTGCTGGTTGACACTGATCACAACATATAATGTCTTAAGTACTCATATGCTTCTTCCTGCAGCTTTTCTCATGGCTGATCGTTCCTATATTTGATACACATTTTCTGCTGCAAAATCTGGAAACAAGGAAGTTGATGCAGGGCTGCAGTGGGTTTTCTTTCTTTTGGCATTTTGTTTCAAGGGCCAAGATGTTTTCTTCCTCAGGCTGTTTGGCTCCTTTGCTTACTGAGGTTTTCCATGCTGTTCTGTCCTCAGCTAACTTTTCCCAAGTCTGTGCATCAATGTAGCACTTGGTCAGGCTGCCCTTGCATGTGTCCTTAAAGACAGAAATACAAACACACATATATGTATGTGTATCTGTATACATTCTTATCTTGTCATCCCATGATAGTTCCAAACAAGCATCATCATCATACAAGCAATGTTGTTTCTTTCTAGTCTTCTGTGAAAATGTGTACAACCATAGGAAGATGTTTACTTTATTTGGAAATACCAACAGTTGAGGGTTGGTGACAGGAAGAGTATCCAGCTATAGAAAACATGCCAGAATGGAACATATGAGTCAGACATGATTCTCTCACATGTCTAGGAAATCAGTAACTCTGAATAAATACTGATTAAAATTTTGACAACAATCCAACCATGCCAGCAAGGAAAATTGCCATAAAATAATTATGATTATGATGATATGGTATCGTTTTTTAAAGATTTTGTAGACGCAGGCATGACTGTGGGGTAAGAAGTTTGCTTCTCAAACACATTGTTCTGGGTTCAGTCCCACTGTATGGCACCTTCAGCAAGTCTCTTCTACTATAGCCTCAGCCCAACCAAACCCTTATGAGTAGGTTTGGTAGACGGAAACTTGAAGAAGCCTCACCACTGCTTGACAACCAGTGTTAGTGAGTTTACGTCACCGTAACTTAGCGGTTCAGCAAAAGGGTTGGATAGATTAAGCACCAGACTTTAAAAATGTAAGTACTTGGTTGATTCATACCCCAGCATGGTCACAATCTGATGACTAAAACAAGTAAAAGATAAAAGATAAAAGATAAAAGAGCAATTTCAAATTTGGGTAGAGTCCAAGATATTCCATCACCACTCATGTGGTATAGTAGATATCGTATTGGCTCATTCTCATTGTGCCATATAATTTTGCTGTATCATGGTATATATGCTTCCGTATATATATATATATGATCTGAGAACAATATGCAGTCAATCACCGTTTTTCTGTGTGACAGGCCCGAACGAATGCTGAGTCCTGCCTAGCAGTAAACTAACGGTAGCCCTAATTCACAAATAAAGAATATTTAACCACCAATGCAGTGTTCAGCACTCATTCTCATTGTTCAATATTCACACACACACACACACACACACACACACACATATATATATATATATGGTCCAGTGCCGGTGACACATTAAAAACACCCAGCACACACTGTAAATGTGGTTGGCGGTAGGAAGGGTATCCAGCTGTAGAAATCAAGCCAAACCTGACTGGAGCATGGTTAGCCCCCTGGCCTGCCAGCCCCAGTCAAACCGTCCAACCCATGCTTGCATGGAAAAATGGACTTTAAATGACGATGATGATGATATTGATGCTATCAATACATCTGAAATAGAAACATGAAAGTTAAAATTTAGTATGTAACATTGTATTAGATCATTTTCATTTATGGGGGTGGGGGTGGGGCAATAGAGTTGCTTTCACAAATACATGGTGCACTTTGTATGTGCATGCACATGCATGTATTTGCATATACACAGCAGGCTTCTGAACAGTATCTGTCTACAAAATTTCATTGATAAGGTGTTAGCAAACCTAGAACCAAGTTGTTGTGATGTAAACTTGTTAAACACACAGTCATTATTCCTGTGACTAAGGCGATGAGCTGGCAGAATCGTTAGCACGTGGGGAGAAATGCTTAGTGGCAATTCTTCCGACTTTACGTTCCAAGTTCAAATGCCACCGAGGTCGACTTTGCCTTTCATCCTTCCGAGGTTGATAAAGTTCGACTACTCCCCTCCCCCAAAATTTCGGGCCTTCGTGCCCAGTATAGAAAGAATTATCCCTGTGACTGTTTGATATATAAATTCTTTCTAGTATAAGCACAGGACCTGAACTTTGGTGGGAGGGAGTTAGTTGATTACATCGACCCCAATGGTCATCTGCTACATATTTTATAGACCGCCCCCCCACACAAAAGGATGAAAGGCAAAGTCAACCTTGGTGGAATTTGAACTCAATATGTAATGAGTCAGAAGAAATGCCACAAAGCATTTTGTCCGGCATGCTAAGGATTCTATCACGTTGCTGCTTTTGTTTGATATGTAAATAGATTCTCCCCTTGCAGAGTAAGACGTATGAGAATAGGGTGTGATTAGATCTCTGTGTATTAAGCCTCACTGATGAGAAGAGACTGGTGAGAGGAGTAACGAATGATACAACATTCTGTAGATCCATCTAACTCTGTCTAGCAAAGAGCAGAGTATATATGTTAAAACGATACACGCACATCAGAGAGAAAGAGAGGTTTTTCAGATCTGTGTGTACATGTATGCACACACACAAACTCTCTCTCTCTCTCTCACACACACACGCACACGCACACACAGAGTTGGGAATAATTTATATTTGAACTCCAAACCAATGAGTGCAGCCTGGCGTAAATAAAATTTCCAGATAATTTGAGCTTCTTTCACATCCACATTTCTCTCTGTGTATAATATATAATATAGGTACGGTTATGTTTTATATACACGCATACACTACATCACACACATACATACACACACAAATCTATACATATATATATATATATATTGTGTTTTTGTCTGTGTTGCTTGAATGTGTATACGTGTGTCCAACTATCTCTTTCCTCTGAATGTGTATGTATGTTGTTTGTGAATATTAAAGCATATTTACTATGAGGGAGACGGGGAAGAGGAGCCGTGGTGTAAAACTCTCGGGAACAGTGTGAATATTTCTTAGATATATTCCCAATTTTAATTGACCATTAGTTTACTCCGTCTAAACTCCTATCCAATATGAGAACTTCAGAAGATCAATTTCAAAAGAGGAAATTATAAATTATTTCCTCTCAGTATTCAACAGTCCAAACACTGTTAATGTTTTGGAAGCAGGGAAGAAATAAAATGGTTAAATTAGTAGAAGTGAATCGTAAAGTTGGTTTTAGCCTTTCGTATTGTTGTAATTGTTGTTTAAACAGAGATTTTCACTAAGTGGTGGGAAGTTTTCTATGGAAACGCTGCAACGTTTTATATGTAAAATTAAATATCCCTTTGATAAGTGTTGCTGTGTATCTGTACAAATGTTGCTAATACTCAATGTAAGTATAACTAGTATTCTATACAGGTAATGTTGAGAAACGATTGGTAAATGTTTCAAGCTCTTTATAGCCATTACTGATGGCACTATAGCGCCATATATATATATGTATGCTAGCTGTGTATGATCATTAAAGTGTGATATTACATAACTAGCAACTTTCCACGAGGAATTAAAAACTAAACCATGATGTGTGGAGCAAGTAGGATTACTTTAGATGTTTCCAATGGCTTTGAATCGTGTATTTTAGGCAAGATGCTTCTCTGTGTTATTTAATTTAGGTTATATAACCGAATTTGTGCTCTTCATATCTCCCTTTACAATTAACGGATTGGCAGTAGAACATGGACACCTAGTTGTAAAATAGTTGTGCTGATATTTTTCAGAAACGCGTTTTCCTGTTTTTGCAGATTCATATAAGCTATGAATGTTAGGTGCCAGATAATTGAGAGAGAGGGGGGCGGAAAGAGAGAGAGAAAGAGGGAGTGAAGGAGAGAGAGGGGGGCGGAAAGAGAGAGAGAAAGAGGGAGTGAAGGAGAGAGAGAGAGAGAGGTGGTGGTGAGGGGGGCAGGGGCTGATCAATAGAAGAATTTAAGTACTTCTTAAGTAGTTATTTGAGTTTGGCTGAAATCCACTGGTAAATGTTAACTATCAATCAGTGACTCACATTATTGAAAATGATGTAGGAAATTTTATTTCTTTATTTCTCAAAAAAAAAAAAAAAAAATAATAAAGAGTTCATACTTGGTGCATTGGCAGAATAGGTAAAGCAGCACAGGTAGAGTATCTTACAGTATTTAGACCGGTTGTTTTATGTTCAGAGATCAAATCCCATGAAGGCTGCCTTTACTTTTAAACCTTTCAGGGTTGATTAAAATTAAGCAATTGACAGGTATTGATGATTGATATCAATAACTATACTCCTCCACCTAAATTTGTGATCTTGTGGCTCTGTTAGCAATTCTTATGCATGCATGTATGTGTGTATGTATGTGTATATATATGTGTGTGTGTGTGTGTGTGTGTGTGTGTGTGTGTGTGTGTGTGTGTGTTTGTGTACAGTATGTATGCATGTATGTCTCTGTATCTATCTGTCTTTTTGCTTTAGCAGTTTAATATTTCTCTTAAACACAGTCACTTCGCTTGATGAGGTAATGGTTTCTGTACATTTAATCTCGATTTCTGCACCTTCAATTTTATTGAATGAATAAACCCTTTCATTTTGTAAGGGTCACAGTGATTCAACAGAAGTATATTCTATTTTATCAATGACATCCACTAAGGGGAGAGAGAGAGAGAGAGAGAGAGAGACTGACTACACACCATCTCACTTCTAGTGTCATCAGGTTGGCATTGATCTGTCTGATCGACCCAGAATTGCTTTTGTTCTTTTTCTTTATTGCCCTGACAGTTATCACTGTAAAGCGATGTGCAGTTCGAACCTTGGGAATACGCACGCCATTTGTGGACACACAAGATTATCAAGGATTCACCAGGGAGAAAAGTATTATAAAGGATAATATATGTGTGCATGTATACATAGGGATAGATAGATTTGAGATACAAGGTTATTGCTATTTTCAGTTTTCTATCTTTCTTTTTTTCTTCTTTTCGTTTTCATCCAATCCATCTCTTTAGCTGATCTATCATCTTTCTCTCAAGTGTCCTCTTTTTATTTGTCTTACCATCTTTCTCTACTTCCTTTTTTTTTATCTCATTCTTTAAATATACCCCCAATTGTTCCTTTCAATCCATTTTCCATTCTTTCCCTTTTTATCTGTTTTTTTTTGTTTTGTTTTCTTTCTTTTTGGCTTTTACATCTCTTTTCGTATTCTTTTCATATTTTTTTTTCAATGAGTTAAAATTATTGGTTGTGATCATATTTAGCCTTTAAAGAAAATTGCTAGAACAACGAAACAAAAAAGAAATAAATGTAGAAATTCTTTCTCAATCATAAATATACTTAACACTTCAGTTGTTTCATGTTCAAATTTGGCTGGGAGCAACGTTACCGTTTATAAAATTCTGTATTTCTGAAATTAGGGATTTTTTTTACATCATATATTAGTCGAAGTGGTGTCCTCATCTTGATTGTTGCTTTCACAACTAATACATAATTATAAGAAAATTCCTCATCTCAGAAATATAGAATTGTATTATCCAATTAGTACAGAGCTGACATAAGACATCATTGGCGTTTATAAGTCTTAAAAATTCACTCTGACACTGCTTACGGCACTAGTTACTGCAGTGCATTCACCTAGAGGTTCTGAGTTCAATTCCAAGCAATGCACTAAGGAGAATAAATTACAAGACACTTGAAGAAGGCTGAGGCATACCACAGCTGAAGCATAGTGAAAGCAACAACCAAGATGAGGACACCACTCCAACTAGCACATAATTACCTTTTATGTTTGTAAGACTGATAAAATAAGTAAACAGCAAAGTCCTACCTGCTCTGTCCCTTTTCTCAATACCCTCTGCTCCAATATCAAATCAAAAGACATTATTTCAATTTCCACCATATTCTTTTACCCCACTATATCATCTACCCACCACTCCCCTCTACCCACCACACACACACACATATACCCCTCTAACTTTCCTTGCCCTCCTCTTGCCCTCCTCTGCCCACTGCTCCTTCCACCCACCCCTACCTCTCACTCTCCATTTTCTTTATCTATCTGCTAATTTCTAAAGAATAAAATATTGTAAAACAAGATTATATTGAATTGATTAGGTTTCTTCATCGAAGTTTGAAATGGTCAAGAGGCCTTTTATGTTTTGAAATTTCTGCCAATTGGCTGTTAAGCGAAGCTTGATCATCACTCCTGTACTAATCAATCAACTCTGCCATAGATCAGCCTATCCAATGATGGTTAAGTGTGTGTGCTTGCGAGTGCTAGTGTGTTTCTGTGTGCGTGCGCTTGCTAATACATGCAGATTGATAATTTGGTTCACCCATCCACATGCTCTTTCAACACAAATAAGTACAAACTTAGCCACACACACACACACACATAAAAGCATACACTTAACTCAAATGTTCGTTCACCTTTAGTCTCTGCTTGTGTATGTGTACATGCATGTATATATGAACTGATATATATATATATATGAACATACACGCACGCATACACAACCACATGACTAGCAGCATTCATTTAAATTATTTAGAGACTCTGAATTGTTGGATAGTGGACTTATATTGTGGAAGTGGTCTCTGGCCATGATAAATTACAATGGTAGCAGCAGTGGCCTTGATACTAACTGTTTGTGGTAGCAATATATGGCAGGCTTCAGCATTGCATTGTAGTGGTGTGGGATAGAGTTGTTTGCATTAACAGTATGTTTGGTGGTGGCAATGGTGTGTGTGTGTGTGTGTGTGTGTGTGTTAATGTAGTAAATAAAGTTCATTAAATAGAATAAAATTATGTACTGTGGAAAGTGAATTCTAAAATATTGGGCAAAGAACTTGATCAGAGAAGAAATAACAGGTGTTGGGTGGTTGTTAATGGGATTGAAGTGTGGAAGAATGAATGAAGGGAGAGGGTGTGACCAATTAATAAGGAAGGTGGTAAAAGGTTACATATCCGAGTGAACCAGAGAGAGAGAGAGAGGGAGGGGGGAGTTGGAGGGAGGGAGGGAGAGAGAAAGAAAGAGAGAGATTTGGAGGAAAGGAGGGAGAAAAAGAAAAAAAAAAATAGAAGGAAGTATCACCACTTTTCTCAGAGTCTGGTATCCCCTGCTCTCACCATACTGATGTAGTTTTTGACTTTGTAGCTACAATAGTGTAAACCATTCTAGATTTCAGTTTTTCATCATTGACCCTCAACTCTAACCTGAATGAGTTAACGAGTCTGTTTCTTTATTCACACAAAGTTCAGTTCAAATTGAATGAATAACATCGAAGGAAGAGAAAGAGAAGATGGCAGTTATATGGTTTAACAAATTTGAATATGGTTATCTACTATTGATTGCTTGATAGGTAGTGATATTGGAAAGAGAGAATATGAATAAGGTGAAGGTGGAGGGAGGGGGGGGGTCAGAAAGAAAAAAAGAAAGAGCAAGGGAGAGGGAGAAAAAAAATATTTCTTGTCTATGCTAATAATACCCGTGTTTGTTCCAAATCTTTTATTTGGCACTATGCTAGTAATTTAGTGAACTTATTTTGCTGTCTTCAACGTTCCTTCTACTTCATAGCCCATGTTGTTATGGTTCAATTGGAAAAGTCGGTCACTGTTGGCTGATCACACACACTCACATACACAGCTCTTGCAACTGTACTTATATTGATCTGCCAAACAGTCCATTTGACTGGCTTTGCTGTATTACCCTGTGTTTAACCAAATCACCAACCTTGATCGAACGACCATTGAAGTGGCTAAGCTTGTCTCCTTGTCATTCTAAATGTGTTCAGCTTCATCAGTAAATATA
>JAOPUL010000002.1:27409684-27422577 GCA_027564515.1 Octopus rubescens | reverse complement strand
TGTGTGTGTATATATATGTGTGTGTGTATGTATATATATATATATATGTGTGTGTGTATGTGTATATGTATATATATATGTGTGTGTGTTTATGTATATGTGTGCATGTATGTATACATATATGTTTGAATATAGATGTATTTGTGTGTGTGTATATATATATATATATATACATATATGTAATTATTATTTTTATTTTTATTTTTCAGGTGTTAACTTACTCATAGGAACAGAGAATGGATTAACTTTACTTGATCGAAGTGGTCAGGGCAAAGGTGAGCCATCAGCTATATTATAAACTGTCCCGAGCCTCTCTCTCAACTTGTCTTATTTTCTTTTGATGTCTACTTTGAGGCCCCTGACAGGCTTTGTAATTTATTAATCACTTGTTCTTCCAAAGACCATCCAACAGGTCATCTTCAGGAGATTTCTCATTTCTTTGTCATATCACTTGCATAAGTTTTTGCTTTCCACCCACCTTTTTATCAGTATTTCTGAGTATCACGAATGTACCAGTCACAGAAAGTTTAATGATAAATTTCAAATATTATTGGTATGAAAATAACACATAAGTGTCTGACAGCTCTAAAAATATGTAATATATGGTAACCTAACTTCATCTGTTTGCAGGTAGGTAGCCGAGCTAAATTTGAATTGTTATTTTATTTTTTTTTTTCAGAACATTTATATTCTTTGGATATTTTCAAAACACATTAAAACTTATTACATGTGCATGATTCTGCTTTGCCTTATTCTTAATTAGTTCTTTGAATCTTATCAAATAAATTGTCATAGAATAACCCAATGTTGGCGATTTGGCAGAGTCGTTAGCGTGTTGGCAGAGAAGCTTAGCAGTATTTCTCCCGGTTACTTTCTACGTGCTAGGTTCAAATCCCACCGAGGTAAACTTAGCCTTTCATCCTTTCGGGGTCGATAAAGTAAGGTATCAGCTTAGCTGCGATACCCAGGTATGGGTTAAATACCTTTGCCAACCCGCAGGCCAAGTATGGCGAGTACGGCAAATCCCCAGTACTCGATTAGAGTCCAGGGAGGGGTTCCTCATTCTGAGCGAATACTAACCCTTCCTTTTAAAAGTCAATGTTTCTCTCCTCTGATGTCTGACAAAGGTTTGATGATAACTCTTCTTTATGAAACCTCCTTTCTTTTTTTTCTTTATCTTATATGTTAAAAAAGTATGCAAAAAATAAAGTCAACTTCTCTTCAAGCACTTTACACATTTGGTTCAACATTTATGGATTGATCTCATTTCCTTGGATTAAAGCACATAAAATTATGAAAAATAAAGTTTATCTCAGGCCAGTTAATCTATTCTTGAAATCTTATCAGGGTTTTATATCTATAGATTATAAATGTAGGCGATATGCCACTAGAGTTGGTTGAGGACTTCTTGTATCTGGGAGCAAAGATTGGGAACACAGAGGATGATGTGGTTGAGAGGAAGAGCAAAGCCTGGGCAGCATTCCACAGTTGGAGTTTGGTGTGGAAGTCAGACCTTCGTAGAGACCCGAAGATCCGTCTCTTCGTGTGCTACTGTATGGGTCTGCGACTTGGACACTGACCAAGAAACTCATCCAGATTGTGGATGGGTGCCACACAAGAATGCTGAGGGTGGCTCTGAACATTAATCAGTATACACTGAGGATGAAAAACTCAGAGCTGTATGAGAGTCTCCCAAAAGTAAGCTCGAAAGTAACACAGAGGAGACTGAAGTTAGCCGGACATGCTCACCAACATTCAGAGCTGACACTGCACTCAGTGCCCCTGTGGGAGCCCCAACATGGACACACTAGAAGAGGGAGACCGAGGTTGACATACATTGATGCCTTAAGGACAGACACAGGACATGGTGGCAATGATGAAGGACAGAGACTGCTGGAGAGAATTCGTCCATGGATCTTGGGAATTTTACCCACCCTAGATATATGTGTGTGTGTGTGTGTGTGTGTGTGTGTATGTGTATGTAAGTGTATGTATTTATGTATGTATATGTGTGTGCATGCGTGTGTATGTATACAGGCATGGATGTAGCTGTGTGCTTAAGAAGTTTACTTCCCAACCACATTATTTCAGGTTCAATCTCACTGCCTGGCACTTTAAGCAAATGTCTTCTACTATAGTCCTAGGTTGACCAAAGCCTTGTGAGTGGATCTGGTAGGCGGAAGCTGGAAGAAACCAGTTTGTGTGTGTGTGTGTGTGTGTTTAGTCACTATCCAGTTGTCAATTTCTGTTAGCAATTTCATTTGTTACTTTGCGATGGCTACTAAAATCTCTTCTCTTTCTCGCTGTGATTGCTGTATATCTATTTACTGGAAACTGTGAAGAAATCCACTCTTAACACTTTAATGTTCCTTTTTGCTTAATGTTCTCCTCACTAACTTTATTTTATATTCTATCTCAATGACTTACTATACTTCAACTATTACCAAACAGCATCCAACAAATGATAGAACTTTTGAGATTTATGCAGTCGTCTTTATTTATTTTTATGTTGCCACTCCATTCGTTTTGGAGCGATGGATAATCTGATTAGAGTATAACAATAGATATGGAAGCTTAATCCTTAAAGTTTTGTTCATTGACTGTAACACCCATGTGTCCTAATATTCAGGTCTTGTGCGCTGATATTAGACCATAGAATATATCACAGGCAAAGTAGATGGAAATGTACACTTTGATGATAACCGGATAATGATAACTCTGAAGGTAAATGAATGCAATAAAGACAATAAAATTAAGTGTATAGATTATGTGTGATTATGTCATGGGTGGAAAGGATTTGATCTGAAAGGTTTAGGCTATCACTTCCCTATCATTCTCTCCATCTCTTCATGAAAGCTTCTCAAAAGTTTCTGTGCTCCCTCTTTCCTCAGGAAGGAAACAGTGACAATGTGTGTATTTATTCCACTCGGTGAAAATATTCTTTGCCTGTCTCTGGACTCAGTTAATATCATACTAAGTGCTGGGGTGTGGCTGTATGGTAAAGAAGTTTGCTAGCCCAACCATATGGTTCTGGTTTCAGTCCCACTGTGTGGCACCTTGGCCAAGTGTCTTCTACTATAGCTCCAGGCCGATCAACACCTTGTGAGAGGATTTGGTATATGGAAACTGAAAGAAGCGCATTGTATATGTGTGTGTGTTACTATTTCCTTACCCTGACATTGTGCACTAGTTATATGCATGCTGTATCCCCCATTTCCAATCACTTGTGAAAATATGCCTGGTCTTGGGGATATATTATTTTACTTGGAAATAGGTGATGGTTCGTGACAGGAAGGGTATCTGACCATTGAAAATCCATGTCAACAAATTCCATCCAACTCATGTAGGCATGGAAAAGTGGACGCTAAAACGACTATGATGATGATGATGAATTTGGCTAATCAGAGTCCAACCTTTTTCTTATACTGCTTCTCTAACCTGAAAACTTTAATAATTGTTGGGTACATTTCTTTATATTGTTATCTGCATACATAGACCAAACTGATAATTATTTTTGGTGATAGGTTTCTATGACAAAAGAAGAATGAAAGATCCATTCAAGAATATATCTATTCTCTTTTGTAGATGACCTTTATCATGCAAATGTATATATACTCAGTTTGTACAATAACTTTTTATTGTGAATGCTTGTATGTCTGCATGCTTGCATATAAGTGTGTATATGTGTAAACACACATAAAGCATCTGTCCAAAAGAAAAAGAATCTGAATCATGAAAGCCATGAACCAATCAGATGGCACAGTGTGCTCATGACTGCAGTACTGAGTGGGGGTTACCTTGACTTTCAATTTAATAATAGCCACATCACACCACATAAATTAGCCATCCATTTACATAGCTATTTGTAACAAGTTGAATAGTGAGAGATTTGGCAGAACTGTGTTTGTGTGAAGCTCCATGTCAAATTGTGAAAGATTCTTTGAGGTGTACACAATGTCACAAGTAGCACTAGTGTTTCAAAGACTCTTCTAAATCCAGATAGGTTTCTACAAGAATAGATGATGTTCATATTGTGAAAGTACATGCTGTGATCCATGAAAATAGTCACCTGACTGTCTGTGGGGTTTCTGAAGAAGTTGGCATCTGTAATGATTTTAAAAAGAAAGAAAGTTGAAGATGCATTGTGATGCCACAAAAATCTGCTGACAAATGAAAAAAGAACCAAGTGACAGTGAGTTAGAGGAGCTGTTTGGATAGTGATTGAAAACTTTTTGAAAAGTGTCAGGATAAGTGAATTGGCTATTTGGCTATGAGGTTGAGATAAAAAGGCAGTTAGCTTAGTGGATTAGATTATTGTCACCACAGTTAAAAATCAAAATCAAACAAGCATGTCAAAGTTGCTCAAAATGTTATAGTGATATTGATTGTCATTTTTGACAAGAAGAGCATCTTTCATCATGAATTTGTTCCATGTAGTTAGATCAATAATGATTTTTTACTTGGACATTTGAGTTGTTGGGGAGAGGCTGTGCAAAGGAAGAAACTGTAAGCATTGTTGACAAATGATACTGGGACACTGCATCATGACAACCCACTGGTTCGTGTTGTGTCACATCTTATCCATGAGTTTTTTGGCAAAGCACAAAACGATTATTGTCCCCACCCCCATCCTGTCTTCCTGTTTTCTGGATTTGGCTATCGTGGCTGTGTGTGTGTGTGTGTGTGTGTGTGTGTGTGTGTGAATGTGTGTGTGTTCCCATGGTCGAATTCCACCTTGAAAGGTTACTAGTTTCAAATGATAAAAGAGACTGAAGAATATTCACTATGGGAAATGTACACTGTCCTAAAAATGCACACCTGAACAGGAAAAAACATTGGGACTGGTATATGAACAGCAAAGGGGGAATATTTTGAAGAAAATAAATCTAAGTAAAGCAATAATAAATTTGTCTTTTTAAAAAAGAAGTCTGGTTTCATTAAAAAGTGCTTAATGTTTTTTTAACTGTTGTCTCTGAAGTGTCTTTGATGAACAGTAGTAGTTTGTGATTTCTTAATGTTGATCTTTATTGGCATCAATATATTTTCCCTGATGTAGGCTAGACTCAATCTAGACTCAATTATCTGTCAACGACATGGCCACTATTTGGTTTATTATTATGACAGTAAATACTGTTTAATAGGAAGTGTTGAAATGCCAAAATACACATTTAGCTTAATATTTTCTATTAGTGGAGTGTGTATATAATTAGTGTATATTTTGCCAATTTACTTACTTTACAAAATCCAGTCTAGCAGCAAATGGTTCTGGCCACACGCTTCTAATAAGATTATGGTGTATTAAATTTGTTTAGATTACTAAATTTAGATATTGTATAAAAGACTCACCTCTTATAAGTTCATACATGCATGAAATGGTTATTAATCTTGTTATCCTACCTTTCTTACTGACTGATTTTATTATTCTAAAAAGTTATTATTTTTTTTTTTTTAAAGAGTACATCAAATGTTATTGCTGTTTTATTATTTTTATTTAAATTTTTATTTATTTATTAATCTTAAAGCAGCTTCTTGAGACTGACAAGCCTTGAACAACATTATTTAAAAGTCTAATTTAGGGAGCTAAAAAGAACATTCAGTTTGCTGCCAAACAATTTCCTTGGGTCACTAACTTTTGACTATAATTTATTAATTGCGTTCATTGAAGTGTTTGGTGTAACCTGTGCATTAGTTGGTAATGTACACTCTTCTACAATTGCTGTCAATTAGATTTAAATGTAGACTCTAGGCAAAGCCACTATCATTTATATTCAGTAATCACCATGGCTGTATAATTACCATTATAACTATCCAACCGATTTGGTGGCATTAACTCTTTTTCTTCAAAATCAGTAGAACGTTCTACCTAATCATTGTCATCATTTAGATCCATTCATAGATTCTATTACATAATTATTGAAACCTAATGGGAATGTGTCCTTAATGATGATTATTTTTATTATTATTATTATTGTTGTTGTTGTTGTTAGTGTTATTAGCATCATCATTGGCATTTAAAGCTTTGCGGTAAATTGTTATATAATCGCTAATAGCATGGAGTTTGTGTCCGACATGGTTGTCTGAATGTTATCAGTGACAGCCAGTTGTAGAATAACCATCATTATGACCACCACTAGCAGCAGCAGCAGCAGCAGCTCTTGTAACTAATACCAAACTTCGAGTTCCTAATCACCAATCATCGAGACACAACACTATTTGATACCATTGTACGGTTAACTTTGCAGACAGACTGGCAGCTGCATTAATTGGGTGTTAGTCTCGATAAGACTTTCATCTTCTTTTTCTTACATCAAAGATGACCACCTTGTGCCATTGCTGTCATTAACATTCTCTTCTCCAACATTTCTGTTATGATAAAGAAATAACAATATTAAAATAGCCAATGGGTTGGGGGTAGAAGAAAGTGGCAAGATGGAAGTAGTGAATAAATAATATGATTTATTATTGTGCGATATCTTATTTATTCCATGTTTGGTAAAAATAAATATAAAATATCCTGCTGGTTTTTTTTCTTTGATTTTATTAATATTTTTTATTTATGTTTAATTTTTTGTGTTCTTTATCTTGTTTTATATTTTTCTTATCTGTAATATTTAAATTGACAATAACAAGTTGTGAACATTGTTAGCGATATCTCAAAATGTCTGTATTATTGCCTGTTAAAATTACTTATCACTCTTTTCATCTAGTCTTTCATTACTGAAGCAATATTTCAACATTGTCTTTCAGTATATACATTAATATCCCGCCGTCGATTCCAACAAATGGAGGTATTAGAAGGCCAGAACATTTTAGTCACAATCTCCGGAAAGAAGAACAAAATCCGTGTATATTATCTTTCATGGTTGAAAAGTAAAATTTTCAAAACCGAAGCTATAAGCGTAAGTATTATTCAGAATAGTGTTCTTTAAACAAAACCATCGTCTCAAATGAGACTTATGAACAACAACGAGAAGAATATAGTTTACATTTTCTCTATTGATCAATACATTTGATTTTATTGTTTATATAGAATAAGTTATCAATATAAGCTTGGCCATTTCTTGTTTTCCTATCTCCTCATAAAGACTCTCTTTGTATTCATAAAATATTTATATGATTTTACTACTTTTATTTATTTATTAATGTTTTTTGTTTTTGTTTCTTTCATTCACACATACTCACCCTCTCTCTCTCTCCCTTTTTCTCTCTTCATTTTCTTGCTTTTTTGTTCTAAAATTACATACATATATATATATATATATTTGTTTATTTCACTAATTTTTTTTTTAGAATAATAGTACAATAGTTATAACAAGAAGAATAACTGCTAGAAATCACATCTTTTCAATATTATCAACAATTTTTGATTTTCTTTTTTTTTTTATTCAATACATTTTTCTATATTTATATTTCCATTTTTAATATGAGTGTGTGTATGTATGTATGCATGCATGTGTGTGTGTGTGTGTGTGTGTGTCTATATATGTGTGTGTGTCTATATGTGTGTGTGTGTCTATATACATATATATATATATATATATATATATATGTATATGTGTGTGTGTGTGTATGTATGTGTGTGTGTGTATAGATATATATATTATTTAGATTTTTTTTATGTTCACATATTTATAGACCAACAATCCTTAAATCTCTAGTTTCTATTCATTCACAGTAATAGTTTCGCTACTCGAAAGATATCGAGCCATATTTTTTTATGATTATTTTTTTTATTATCATTATTTCCTGTTTTTTTTTCTTTGGCTAATATTTAATTCTAGGGTCAGCTCTTGCAGAATTGTAATAACTTGGGGGGAGAAAAAAATACGTACAAGATGTTCTGCAAGTGATTCCTATAATAATCGATATTCTATCCATGGAAAGCTTTACTTCTCATCTGCTTAATGCAGCTGGGTTCAGAACCCTAGCACTAGCTTAATGAACTAGTGGAAACATTTATCATTTATTTATACTTCTATGCCAGAATGGAATTGGATGGTTTCACCCATTTCTATATTTCCTATGGATTGCTAGAGCATGTTGGGGGATCATTTTATTTTATGTGCTTTTATCATATGCACCTTGTCTCTTATAAATATTAAGGTAAACATTCATACATTTCTGGTTCCTTTCATTTTTCACGCCCCTCCCTCCCTCCTCCGTCCGTCCCTTCCTGGCTTTACTCTTTGTTTTCGTGAAATTTGATTTGGTCTCTAATTAAATATAATAACACCAGTGTTATGACTTTTTACACGTGCGTGCACACACACACACACACACACACACACACACACACACACATACACACACACACACATCTGTGTGCATGCTGTCATCTGGGAACGTTTCTCAAGTGTTAACTAACTTGACTAGCATGTATGTAATTCCTTCTGATCTTTATTATTCAAGTCCCAATTGACGTTTATGTAAGTTAGGTGGATTATATATAGTTAGCCAAGTTGATAGGGTGTTGGTCAGTATCAGCAGTTCATCCCCCCCAACACAAAGGCTGTACTGTATTCCTCTCATAGATCTATAACTTCTGTTTGTTCAGCCTAATTCTCTGTGAACAAGCACTTTGATGAGGCACAATTCATTGCTGCAATCAGTAGAAGGACTGTACAAACTGATGTATGCATTGTTAGCCAGCATAATGTTGTAATTTCCTCATGAGAGTCATATCAGATCAGCTATGTTTATTTTCTCCCTCAATAAGAATGCAATCTGGACTTCTTGTTTGTGGTGTGTGTGTGTGTGTGTGTGTGTGTGTGTGTGTGTGTGTGTGTGTGTGTGTGTGTGTAGGCAGGCACAAACATTACTATGTGGTTAATAAATTTGCTTTGCAGACATGGCTGTGTGGTAAGAAGTTTGCTTCCCAACCACATGATTTTGGGTTCAGTCCTGCTGCATGGCACCTTGGGCAAGACTATTTTTACTATAGCTCTGGACTGACCAATGTCTTGTGAATGAATTTGGTAGATGGAAACTGAAAGAAACCCATCCTACACACACACACACACACACATTTCCCTGCCCACATGTAAGTTTAAAACTGTCTGTTTATACACACATAGGTTATAAGATATAACAAATGATATTCACAGCTACAATCAACAACATTCAAGCATGTACATATGAATATATATGTGCATAAAAGTTTGGGTATTAACAAATGCTGCAAGGGCAGTGGCCATCTTTATTGTATGCATGGAATGGAAATAGCCACAAATTTTGACAATGCCTTTTAAATTATATTCAAGTTTATTGTTTATAATTTATATGCATTTGTGGTGGTGTGTATATTTGGTATTGTTTAGTTACACATCCACATGTCAAAGTCTATTATTATTGTTGATGCGATCAATTTTGTTGTTGTTGTTGTTGTGGTGGTGGTATTATTATAGCTAACAAGCTGCTTATTACATTTATTCTTCTTAAAGTTAATATTTAAATAAGAGACAAAAAAATCTATAAAAACTTCAAAGATGCATCTGTTGCCATCCCCCTTACTGCCCCCTTTATCTCCAGTGCTCTTAGAAAACTTTCCATTGTCCCCAGGGGTGGTGGTACCACCCTCTTTGAGAAGAACTTGTATAAAGCAGGGTTACTTGCCAACAAGATGTTACTTGACAACTTTATTTCAAAAGAAGAAAAAAAAAAATCAAAAAAAAATCGAAGAATATGAACTGTTTATTATTTCCATATTTTATAATTACAACCTGTTTATCTTAGATTTTATTCAATTACTCTTTTCCATCCCATACCAGTCCTTTTTTTATGTCCACTCTTCTTCTTGTTTTCGTTTACCAATATCTTCCTAATCATTGTTGAAGTTTTTTGGGGGTTTTTTTTTCCCTTTCACATGCTATTTGCATATTTCATCTCGGACACATTCGATGGATGTTTTACATGTGCAAATAGTTCTGATATGACATAAATAAACAGGTCTACTAGTTGAGAGTGTGATAGTTTCTTAGGGGTGGGGTGGGGGGAGAAAAGAAAAGAACAGAAAAGAAAAGAAGTGAAAAAAAACAAAGGAATTATTCCCAGCTGAGAATATCAAACAAATGCCGTTACTTCCCAGTTACTTCCCATCATCTCATTCATTGGAAGAAGGCATGTCAAGATGTATTCCATTTCTATGTCATCCTGCCAACAATAAGATGTGAAGGAAGAAGGTGCTTTTGTATGCTACTCTATGTGTGTATGTGTTGCTATGTCTTTATATTTATCTTATCAATGTCTGTGTTTTGTGTACGTATGTGTTTTACTGCGGTCGTCCTGAATGTGTATTCTCAAAGTTTGCATGTGTGTACACATGTACAAACACATATTCACACACACACACACACACACTTGGACACACACACACACATACACATAAATGTTTGCATATGTGTGTGGGGGTGGGGACTGGAGTGTGTGTTTCTGTATATGTTGTATGTGTGTATGTTGATACAAGTTTAAGTTTGGGTTAGAATTCAGTTCAGCTCAATTTGTTTACATACTGTACAAATATACAAGGGAAAGTAGACCACATCTTCAGTTGCAGGAGTAACACTAAAAAAAAAATAGAAGAGGAATAACAATAGTTGATAGCACTAAACAATACAAAAAAATAAAATAAATAATAATAATAATAATAATAAAGAAATACTATAATAATGATAAATAAAGCACTAACAAAAGTACAAAAACCAATAGCATAGTCAATGAGGGCTACCTTGAGGCACGTTTCAACAATTGCTCGTTGAAATGACATGCAGTGATAACAGAATGATTATAGTATTGACATGATTACTTCCTCAAGAGTAAGTACGTATATCCTTATCAACACGCAGATATAGCAATTTAAGGAGCAGTGTTTACCGGTGTGACTGCACTATAGGGGGAAGAGAGACTTCGAAACTGGTTATATGGCTTCCCAAAATGTACTAAAATGTAATGTGTCATAGATAACAATAAAATGAACTCTATCAGTTCTTGGTTGAATATTATCTCAGATGCTGTTCAGTTTTTCGCGACAGATAACAGTCGTAATAAATCTTTTCTATGGTTTGAAGGCAATGAACAGCGATGATGGCTTGTGCAGTTTTCATTACCCGCTCAAGTGTATATGCATTTTGGATGTGTGTATATATATGTGTATGCTGTCTTCATGTATGGCTTGGTTGTGTGGTTAAGAAGTTTGCTTACCAACCATATGGTTTTGGGTTCAGTTCCAGACACCATGGGCAAGTGTCTTCTACTATAGCCCCAGCCCCAGGCCAAACAAAGCCTTGTGAGCAGATTAGGTGGACAGAAACTGAAAGAAGCCCGTTGTGTGTTTGTGTGTGTTACTGTCTCCTTGCCTTGACTCTGCATGATAGTCGTAAACAAGTGTCACTGTCATGCAAACGGTGTCCTTCATTTCCAATCTTCTGTGAATACATGTCTTGTCATTGGAGAATATTGTCTTACTTGCAAACAGAAGGTGAGGGTTGGTGACGGGAAGGGCACCCGGCTCAACAAATTCCATCTGACCTATGCAGGCATGGAAAAGTAGATGTTAAAAACAATGATGATGACGATAATGATGATACTTGTTGCTTTGTGTTGATGCGTGTATTGATGGTTGGGTAGATATTCATATTTATTAGGTGTCCTGCTTTCATAATAAATTCTCACACCCTTTCATAATGCATACAATTTGTGATCACAACTGAAAATTACTGTTCAACATCATTAGAATTAGTTATTTAATGACACCACTCTTTGAGAAGTCTTTTACTTAACACTGCTATTAATTTGTTCTGCTCTCCACCACCATCTATTTTGCTATTCTTTTGCTAATTTGCTACCATTGTCTTTATTGCTTCCAATGATGCTCTTTTAGAATAACATAGAACAACAGCAACACTGCCTCAGCTTCTACAGTCTACGTAGTCCATACCTGTTAATGACACATTAGCCATAATTCGTTAATTCAGAGCTTGCTTTAATTACCTCATCGTCTATCCCGGAGCCTCATTTGTTTCCAACAAGCGTTTTTATGCTCTTCATTTGGATAGCTTTGAACATCAAACATCATTCTAGAGTCTGAAATTAACTAAATAAATAAAGTAGTTCTATTATAATTGTTTATTATTATTATTATTATTATTATTATTATTATTATTATTATTATTTTAATGCAGTGTCTAAAGTGTTTTTATTCCATCAAAAACTGCTGAAAAAAATAAAACTAAATAAAAAAGATAAAATAAAAGTAGAGGTGGTGGTGGTGGGGGGGAGGTGGGAGGACTGCATTGATAACTTTTTTTTTTACATGTAAATTGAAAAATTAGTCAAATCAGCTGCAACATGTATTTGAAATGTTAATTTTCTTCTTCTTTATTGTTTGCGATTTATTAACATAACATTTTCATGATTTCTACTCCTGTCTCTTCTCCGTCTCCTGTCACTAGTTTTGCAAAAAAACTTTGAAATTATTAACTCTAAACTAAGTCTATAATATTAACTCATCTGTTGAACTTTAAGTTTACTAGAGTATATTTATGTGCCTGAAATGATATGCAATGGCATTATAACAAAATGCAAATGCGAGTAGGTAAGTGAGCAGATAGGGGTGTTTATGTTAGGATAATCTAATAAAATACATAATATCTCTCTCTCTCTCTCTCTCTCCCCCTCTCTCTCTCTCACCTATTTCTCTCTATTTCTGCCTCTCTTTCATTTTCATCTTTGTAATGGCCACACGGAAAGAGCCAATGGTTTTACTTGAGAAACTAGAACAGTGTTTGAAGTTCAAAATTATGTGCATGAAGAGCATAAAGAACTGTGTGTGTGTGTGTGTGTGTGTGTGTGTGTGTGTGTGTGTGTGTGTGTGTGTGTGTGTGTGTGTGAGTGTGTGT
>JAOPUL010000002.1:27040114-27052652 GCA_027564515.1 Octopus rubescens | reverse complement strand
TTCTCTGCCCTAGGAGTCGGGAAAACTCTCGGCAAGAAATTGGAATCATAATTGAAAGATAAAGAAAAACTCGTATAGTAATAATAATAATAATAATAATAATAATAATAATAATATTAATAGAGGTTCTTGTTGTGACTTGACAGACATTATAAACCCCCCTGTACACACAATATCATCTACAACACCATAATATTGGGTACTGTGCGACATCTTCATAATAAAGAAAAAATACAACCCCTTAAAATTTGAAATTTAGATAATTTTGAGTATGAAAACTGTAAAAGTTGTACGTATAATAATAGGTGCATTGAGAACTGTAAGCAAAGATATAGACAAATGGTTGAAAGAAATTGGAATACAGGGTCCCGTGGAACTCCTACAGAAAGTGTGCCTCTTGGACACAGGAAAGATTATCAGGAGGGTTCTAAGCACTTGAAAGATTATTGAAAGCATGTGGATACCTAATGTTACAGATAGTAACCCGCAACCCACAAAATCTTACCAAGAATAAGACCGAACCTGTGCCAAAACAACAACAACAACAACAATAATGATAATAATAATAATAATAATAATAATAATAATAATAATAATAATAATTAAAACGATAATATTAATAAAATTATCAGCTACAACAGTGGCAGCAGCAGCAGCAGCAGCAACAGTAGCAATTAAACCTAAGATTTTACAGTTGTACGTTTCATATCTCCTACATACATACGACCTTATAGTAAAATAGAAGCCTATATAGTCGTATTATACTTTGAGAGAAAATGAGTTCTCCTAAGATTTAAACACTGATCTTGTAAAATGAAAACTATATAGAATATTAATCTCCAAGGCCAACTCAACATGGCAAAACGAAAATACTGCTATTTTAACCCCAGGAGAGCATCCTTTCCAGCTGGTTAGTCAGTGCGTCCCACTCACTCGTGTATTGCAAAGAAGAGGGAACTCCTGTTACAACTGGATTCAGAGACCACCATATCACGTGATTTCGATCTTATTAGATCATCATCAGCGAAGGATACTCGTCACCGGTTATGGCAGTCGACTCCACTCGTTTGCAATATATGTAATTTCAGTGTAACACCATCCACTGATTTTTGCCAATTACTGTATGCTAATTGCAAAAATATATGTATACATATATATATATAGAAAATCAAGACCGGAAAGTTTGCTCTGAAATTATTTACTTATAACAGCCTTACATGTGTTTCCGTGAAGACTGGAATGCTGAATTACATAAATGTAACAGATCTTTTTTTGTTTGGCTTTCACGTTTTGAAATGTTAAAATTAAGTGAAAATTTCAAATTTGGTACATTGAAGTAATTTTTCACACTGAATCTGATGTTATTCACTTGTTTCAGAAAAAATTTAGTAAAATGTTAGAGGTTTAAAGTTTGATTATTTTTACCCAATCAGAAAACAGGATTTGGAAGCTGGCATTTTCTGCATGATAACTTTTATTAAACAAAATGAAAGCTATATATTATGACAACTAAAGTTGTAGGAAGTTTTGAAGTTTTAATAAGTTTAAATTAATAAAGTCATGTGAAATGTTGGAACAGGCTATATAAAAAGGAAAAACCATTAATGAATTGTTTTTGTTTTTTTGCAAAACATTACAGAAAAACAAACTGTACGTTAAATTATAAATAAATAAACTGTATGTTATACTACTGTAGTTCAGTTCATGTAAACAATTAATAGTGGATATTCAAAAATGAAAGTTTGAGATACACTAGGGTTAGAGTTAGGGTTTAGGGTTAGACTTAGGGTCAATCCGACCAGTGGATGACCTGGGGTTAATTAATTAGTATCATAGTAACATTTTTAGTGAACATTTTTGTTCACTAAAATTTTTTTGAAAAAGTGAATAACAAAATCAGATTCAGCGTGAAAAATTACATCAATATACCAAATTTGAAAAAGCAATTAATACATCTTTTGTAGTGAAAATTCAAAAATGAAAGTTTAGAATATAGGTACATTGTGGTTAAGCAGACAACAGCTTGGCTTGTTACTATGGAAACAGGCATGAATGTATCTGTGGCTTACGATTGACTAAGATTACCCAAAATTTGCAAATTTTAAAAGCTATTAACTTTTTATTTATTAATTTATGCAAAAAATAAAATTCATTTCCATAATTAGCATACAAAAACTACATTAATACACCAAATTTGAAATCAATTAGAACAAAATTAAAGGAATTGAACAGTGAAAGCCAAACAGAAAAGATCCAATGTAACTAAGTAAAACAATCATTAACTAAGTAACACAATCATTCTCAAAGACTAACTCAGAAAAAGTATATTATACATACTTTAGCTGCTACAATGGTAATGGAGATGCCTTAAATAGAAACAATTATAGAGGCATCAAACTCCTGGACTAGGTGATGAAAATTACAGAGAGAGTTATAGCCCAATTAATCAGGAGCAGAATTAGGCTAGACGAAATTCAGTTTGGCTTTGCCCCGGGGAGAAGCACTACTGATGCTATTTTCATAGTCCGGCAACTACAAGAGAGGTACTTAACTAAGAATAAAACATTATACTTGGCATTCGTTGATCTAGAGAAAACCTTTGATAGAGTTCCCCGCTGTGTGATATGGTGGGCTCTGAGGAGGCTAGGAGTAGACAAGTGGCTTGTGAAAGCTGTACAGGTTATGTACAAGGGTGCTGTGAGTAAGGTGAGAATTAACCACGAGTATAGCAAAGAATTTGGTGTACAGGTAGATATTCATCAAAGCTCAGTCCTCAATCCCCTACTTTCCATCATTGTCCTCCAGGCCATAACAGGGGAATTCAAGACTGGCAGCCCCTGGGAACTACTATATGCTGACGATCTTGCCCTCAGAGCAGATTCTATATCAAAGCTAGAAAAGAAATTCCAAGTGTGGAAGCAGAACCTGGAATTTAAGGGCCGTAAGGTTAACTTTGCAAAGATTAAGGTCTTAGTAAGCAAGAAAACATACAGGACCTCACCCTCTTCTGGTAAGTGGTCCTGCTCAATTTGTAGGCAGGAATTCCATATGGTGTACCCAATGTAAGCTATGGATACACAAAAGGTGCAGTGGAATAATAGGAAGGTTATCAGAGAAAGTAGCGTTCATATGTGGAAGATGCACAGGAGCCATAAAAGCCACAGATACCCAGGAAATTGATTTTATCAAATGCCCCAGAAGCTCATTAAAGGTAGTGGATGATTTCTGCTATCTAGGGGATAAAATTAGTAGTGGGGGAGGATGTACAGATAGTGTAATGGCTAGAATAAGACTAGGATAGAGGAAATTCGGAGAGCTTTTACCTCAGTTGGCAACCAAAGGTTTTTCTCTTCGATTGAAAGAAAGATTGTATGATGCATGTATACGAACAGCAATTCTACATGGTAGTGAGACATGGGCCCTGAATGCAGAGGATATGCGAAGGCTAGAGAGAAATGAGGCTAGTATGCTCTGCTGGATGTGTACATGTGCGAAAGAGTGCTAGTGTATTGAGCGAAAAGCTAGGCATAAGAGGAATTAGATGCAGCATGCAGAAGACTGCGCTGATTTGGTCATGTGATGCAGATGGAGGCCGATAGCTCCAAACTGAAGTGCTGTTCACTCAAAGTGGCTGGAACTCATAGAAGAGGGAGACCCAGGAAGACATGGGACAAAGTACTGAAGGACAACCTCAGAAAGCTGATAACAAACGAGATAACAAAGGACAGAGATACCTGGCACCTTGCTGTACTCAAGAAGACCCCGCCATCCACAGAAGTGTTAAGACCACATTCCCCGATGAAGAGAATTGGTCTGCAAGAGTCCTGTGTGGTGCCACATAAAAAACACTCGCGCCAAGTGTCCTGTGCCCATGGCACGTTAAAGCACCCAGCACACACTGTAATGTGGTTGGTGTTAGGAAGAGCATCCAGCCATAGAAACCAAGCCAAATCAGACTAGAACCGATGCAGCCTACCCAGGCTTGCCGACTCTGGTCAAACCATCCAACCCATACCAGCTTGGAAAACAGACGTTAAAGGATGATGATGGTGTAATAGATGCAGATCTGGTTGTGTTGTTGAGAAATAAACTTCCTAACCACATGGTTCCAGGTTCAGTCCCACTGTGTGGTCATCTTGGGCAAGTATCTTCTACCAAAGCCCTGCACTGACCAAAGCCTTGTGAATGGAATTGGTTGATGAAAATGGCAAGTGACCGAGACTTCTGGTGATTTGCTGTGCTTGAGAAGACATGTCAAATTAAGTGAAATTATGGCTGTGTCCAGTGACGGTAACACCTGTGCCTTATACATGTTTCAGTCATTAGACTGTGGCCATGCTGGGGCACTGTCTTGAAGAATTTTTAGACGAATGAATCAACCCCAGTACTTATCTTTTGCTAAGTCTGGCTGAAGCGGTAAGTTATGGGGACATAAACACACCAACACCTGTTGTCAAGCGGTGGTGGGGGACAAACACAGACATGAAGACACACACACATATCTATATATATATACGACGGGCTGCTTTCAGTTTCCATTTCCCACATCCACTCACACGGCTTTGGTCAGGCTGAGACTATAGTAGAAGACACTTGCCCAAGGTGGCACGCAGTGGGATTGAACCCGGAACCATGTGTTTGGGAAGCAAGCTTCTTATCACACAGCCATGCCTGTGCCTGAAAATGTAAAGAAATAAAGATGTATAGATATAGTTGTAAGCAACACAGATTTTGGTTTTGTCTTTCAGAATGGTCATTCCACAGAAGAGGAAGTGAAATTCCAAGAAGCAGTTCCATCCTCAGAACCAACAGGAAATGATAAAAATTCTCGTAAGTCAATCCTTCCCCCATTAGTTCTTTATATATATTTTCTTATGTTGTGACTTTCAGCAAAATATTTCTTGTTTTAATTAACCTTTAGTAAAATATTTCTTGTTTTAATTAACCGTTAGCAAAATATTTCTTGTTTTAATTACCCTTTAGCAAAATATTTCTTGTTTTAATTAACCGTTAGCAAAATATTTCTTGTTTTAATTAACCTTTAGCAAAATATTTCTTGTTTTAATTACCCTTTAGCACACATAATCGCCCTAGAATTCTTTCCCCTGCTCCTAGAATTCTTTCCCTTGCCCCTGGAACTATAATTCTTCACCCTACCACTGAATTATTTTGAGGGAGCCAAAAACATCAGCACCTACTCTTTTAAAATGGTTATAACTTTCATTGTATTGTGTACAGACTTGAGTTTTTTTTGTATACTAATAAGGGAATGGAAGAATAATATTTTTATGTAATGCATGAAGGAATAGATGAAAGAGTTGCCTGTCAGAAATGTACCTCCTTGGGAGCAGTACTTTCTTTAAATTGGCCAGCCATGGATAATAGTATCCACTCGGTACATCGTTTACAATAACACTGAAAGCACAATCTCCATCCCTATCATCACCTTGAATCATTTCACCATCAATATCTGCCTGAGTAAATCCTTCAAAATCATCATCTGAGTCAGAATCAAACAAGATTTCTTCTGGAAAAGCTTCAAATGCAGGAGTGGCTATTTTATTTTCAGTAAAAAAAAATCCAAAAATATTCGATCGATTTAAAAGCTTGTGTACCTCATGGGGAGTAAATTAACAATGAAAATGGCGTCACAAAACGGAAGTTTAGCCTCGTTCTGAATCGACAGTAGGCTCTTACCAGCTTAACCCTTTAGCATTCAGATTAATCTGTCTAATGTAATGCTTACTTATTCACTTTGTTTTGAATTAATTATGCATTATCTGGTGTGGCTTCCAGCCTTGCCAGCTCCTGTCAAACTGTCCAACCCATGCTAGCATGGAAAATGGATGTATATGTTATGTACACACATGTAAACGTGCATTATGTACATACTTTATACATACTTACAAGGATCAATAATTAATATTAATTTCCGTCCATCTTTATGTTCTGAGTTCAAATTCATCCCTTTCGGGGTCGATGAAATAAATACCAGTTGAACACTGGGGTTGATGTAATCAACTTACCCTATCCTCCAAACTTGCTGGCCTTGTGCCAAAATTTGAAACCAATAATTAATATTAATTGCACTAACCACAGTCATTATTCTCTATCTACAATCTAAGATTCCCTTAAATAAAAACTATGGGCTGCTACCTTCTGATTAAAGAATTTAAAGACCTGATGTGGTTGGTGTTAGGAAGGGCATCCAGCTGTAAAATCCTGCCAAAACAAAACCACAGGAGTCTGGTGCAGGCTCCGGCTTGGCCAGCTCCTGTGATACTGTCCCACCCATGCTAGCATGGAAAACGGACGTTAAAGGATGATGATGATTCTTCAGTTCTAACAAGTAATGTGTAAATTTAAACAAATAAACTAATGATTGTTTTTATTTCCAGTTTCCACCCCTGAAAGCAAGAAAAGTAAATCGAAGCGAACCAGATCTTCAGGGACTCAACTATCCATTACATCAATGTTTGAAAGAATGTAAGTAGATTTGTCTTGTTCCCTTGGAGGTGGATTAACCCATTAACATTCAGATCACTCTGTATTATGTAATTGTGGTGTGGGGGAGATCAGAAACAATGCACCTACCTTCTCTTGGCCGGCATGAACCTGCGTAGTAGTAACCTATCAGTTTATGTGGCCCAAACCCGGAGCGAGCTGTCCCATGTCTGACCCTTCTCGCATCACTCGATGAAAGAGGCTGCCTGACTTCGCGCCCTTGTCCCCTTGTGTTCGTTCCTCTTCCGGTCAGCTCCCCAGTTACTGCCATCATGCCCTCTTCCGGTCAGCCCCTTAGGTGCTGACGTCATCCCACAGTAATACATATTCATTCACATTGATTTGAATTAATCATGGATTATTTTTGTAGCTTTGAGATTTCAATGGTGTGTTTGCTTAAGTTTTGAATGACATTGTTAGGTGGGAGTGAGAGGCCAGATCTGGCTAGTTTGAACATAAAACATGTAGAATATTTTGGGTCGGATATGGCCAGTTTGAGATTTCTTGCGCCATCCTGTGTTGTATGGTCTTACATAGCTCAGTGTATTCGATGTGCTGTATGTTATGTTTGTTCCGCCTCTCTTCATCTGCCACCATTTTTTTCTCAACTGTTTTGTAACTGTAGAGAGTTTCCCTGATTTCAATGGTTTGTCTTGTCCAGCTGTTTCCAGTGCAGCTTGGTTAATCTCTGATATCACTCTGGCATAATCTGTGTTTGGATCTTCTGATGTTGCTAGCGCCTCGAATCTATTGGATAGCAGCAGTTGATACTCTGGGGATTTCCCTGCTAGGCACATGGTGTTTGGCTTCTTTTGTCGTTTGATGTGCTTTGCCCTCTCTAACTTAGTGTTAATGGTAAGAGATGCTCTGATCATTCGGTGGTCACTTCCTGTGTTTAACCTGTTGACGACAGAAACATCATGACAAACACCTGGATCCACCAACAAACAGGAGTCACTGATATCAATGCAGCCAGCAAGATAACAGAGTGGACACCTCGTGAACAAAGAAGACCAAAGACAAGATGGAGGGATGACCTGTTACACCGTATGAGTACTTATTGGCAGTGGATAGCTCGAGACAGATACAGATGGTTGAAGTCCAGGGAGGGGTTCCTCACTGAGCGATATTAACCCTTAAAAAAAATGGCCAGTTTAAATGCTAATGGGTTAATCTGTCAACAGCCACATTAAATGATAGTCATTTTTAGTTTTTTTATTTAGAACATAACATGCAGGATATAGCACTGGCCATTAAACAGCGTTATATCCTGTATGGTAAGCACTAAAGAGGTTCTGTAACTGCTACCTAATCTACTTAAATGGTATATAGGATTCTTGGAGAGGCATAGTTTACTACTGTACTCAGTCTATTTATTAGTAAATTGGTGGTATGGTTCTTAAATTATAAGTTGTGTGGTGACAGTGGTGTGAACACTGTAATTAGAAATTGTTTTTTTCTTTTACTTTGAGTACTGGACTTGAACATAATCTTTTCGTAATCTATGGTTAACTGACATGGTGGTGGCAGGGAAGGTGTATTAATATTTTCTGTGTACTTCCATTTGTATATTTTTGTGTCTGTCTATCTGTCTCTATGCCTGTATCAACCTTTTGTATACCATCCACCCATCTTTCTATCAGACCTGAGAAGCGCAAAGCATCTGATGAAGACGAAGAAGACAGCGGAGTGAAACAAGAGGAGAAGAAAATCAAGACATCTGATTCTAATGGCAAAAATGATGAAAATAAGGAAACATCATCAGTGCAGTAAGGAACCTTTTTTGTTGTTGTTGTTGTTAATTCTATCTCTTTAGTTGTGTCTGGTTGTGAGATGTCGATATACAGTTGTGAGATGTCTCTAGAGCGAGGGCTCAGATTCATAGTTGTTGTTAGTGTAGATACAATAGTAGATATGTGATGGTGTAGATACAATAGTGGAGATGTCATAATGTAGATACAATAGAGGAGATGTGATAGTGTAGATATGATAGTGGAGATGTGATAGTATAGATACAATAGTAGAAATGTGATAGTGGAGATACAATAATGGAGATGTGATAGTGTAGATACAATAGTAGAAATGTGATAGTGTAAATACAATAGTGGAGATACAATAGTAGAGATGTTTTCGGATATGAAATGTCTTCACTTTCAGTGCTGGCTATAATTTCTATAGAAAATCTGTAGAGATAATTAAAAAAATTGACAGTTATCAATGTTCCAAGTGTATTGCCAATGTATAATTGGTGTCTGTCAAGAGAATGGTGAACAAGCCTAGAATGTCCCTAAAGTTTGTAGGTTAGACCATCCAAACATGACCCCTTTCCACTGACTGTTGATCTCGGCTGCTGTTGTTAGTTTTTTTTTTAAACAATGCTCCACTTCTTCTGCAAAGAGCATGAAAGATTGTCACAGCCAGCACTCAAGTTTTCTGTCTCCGGTTCTCTACTACTTTCAAATATTTGGGCAAAGTTCTGTTGGAAAACTGCACGCATCTACCTGGAATCAAATAGCATGCCCTCTTCATGGTCTGTGAGCCCTTTCACCGCCATGGTCGAATAAAAGTCAATTTTTCTGTCAACAACAAACTTTGAAAAACTCACCAACTCACAGCACTGACATCTGTTAGTTCTCAAAAAGCCCACCCAAGTACTCAGCGCCAGTTGTTATAAAAACGGAAATCAACAACCTAACTTGACTGGAATTAAGATTTTTGGCGAATAAAATCGAATACGCCACCAACATGGAAATTCAACTAAAGTTGAATACGTCGGTAAAAAGGTTAAAGTAGATTCTTTCCCATTTTCTTTCATAGTGCAAACCTATATTTTGGAAATTCAATTTTTGATACTACCGTCATGGAAAAATTGTCCACTCTTTAGATCTCATGCAAATATGGAACCAAATATCACCAATAAAACATTTTCCTCTCAGACTTTTCTGTCAAAAGATCTTAAAATTCTCTGGCATAACTTCTTCTCTGTGTAATGATCTCCATAATTAAAGCTGTTTCAGAAATCACTTTACCCCTTATGAATGTGTAATAGAGAGACTTTAAAGGAATTTATCAACACTTGTTTTTGACAGCTTCACATTAAAATGTCAAAAAACCACTTTTTGTCTCCTTAGATTTGTATAAAGATTTTCATTTCTTCCACAATTTTCCTGTTTCAACTCCCCCCCCCCTTCTTGATTTGTTTTGTTTGATACAACCTCCTTGTTTGTATATTTGAATAATAGTTTGAACACTCATTCAAGGAATATCTAACTGAAATGTCGGCAATTACAGTCAGAGTATGACTTTCATCATGATTTGACACAATTACTCATTTAAATTCACTTGAAATCTTGTGCCTCTGGTTCACCATAATGGATGATGAACAAATTTAAGTTGACAATAATGAAATTAAAGTTTATGACAAAATCAAAGTTGAAGCTGGTGTAACTGAGACACATGACGACTTAATTGTGAGTGACAGTAATGAGATTAAAGCTGACGATGTCATGATTGAGGTTGATAATGTTGAATTTGTGGTAGAAACCCTTCATCATCATCATCATCATCATCATTGTTATCATCGTTTAACTTCCCTTTTCAATGCTGGTTTCCATTGACGATTTGAGATATAGATACGGGGGTGTGTACACACATATACACACTAATTTACTAATATACAAAAAATAAACACACATAAACACAAACACAAACACCTACATGCACGCACCCCCCTCATACACACACATACATATACTCCTATACATACCCCACACATGCACATGTATACATGTACACATGTGCATGCACACATACCCACATGTATGCACATACACACACATCCACACACATGTACATCCACTATATGCACATGCACACATGCACACACACCCATATGCACATGCACACATATGCATACTCATACGTATATACTCACATAACTACACTAGCATACATCGCATCTGAATACATTTGCACGTGCACAAGTACGTGGCAAGCACTAACATACACATGCACTTGCAAACATTACATCCTGACAACCAATACACACGTGTACACAAACACACACAAGCATATGCATGCACAAGTACATCCACACATTCACACATACACAAATATAAGTGTGTGTGTGTGTGCACACATGCACATACACACCAACCAACCCCATACCCAATCTACATATTAGCAGCCAACACACACCCAAACACATACATATGCATATACATGCAAATGTACACCCATACAACCACTAACATTCCCATACCCCCACACACACATATTTACATGTGCGACTATGCACACACACACACACACATGCACGCACGTGTATATGCATGCATATGTGTGCTCACATACACACATACACTTACACAAACACAGACTTACACTTAAAGACCTTACTAACACACTAACCTTGTACACAGACACTCTGGCACCACATACTTCCTGTCTATTTTGGTCATGGGAAAAAATAACTCCTTGCCTCAACTGATATTCTTTAATACCATTCTCCCACAATACCATGTGACCCACCTTGACAAAAGGCAGCCTATCTTCCGGTAGTCTCCCTGGACTTCCTGTGAACCTCTTTATTCGTGATCCAGAATCTGAAGGGGACAGACACTCATTAGAGGCTGCGAAACTCTGAGTAATTACAGACGCGAATCAAACTCTTTTGAATAATACATGTAACTCCTACTAAATGTGTTGAGTGCCCTTTTCTTTTGTTTGTTCAGCCACTCATATATATATGTGGTCTAGTGGTTAGGATTCTTGGCTTTCACCCAGGCGGCCCGGGTTTGATTCCCGGCGTAGGAACGACTTAGAATTTTTCTTTCAAGGTGGTGCCCCAGCATGGCCACAGTCTGATGACTGAAACAAGTAAAAGATAAAAGATATATATATAAAGAGGGTAAAGACCCCCTTCGGTCATGAATGATCATGGGTTTTGCACCTAGAAAGCTTCCCTCCAAGCCACAAGTTTGGGCAAGGTTGTTTGTGGAAGACCAACAGTCTCCCCTCTCCATGCCACCAATGTTGCAACTCATTTCTACAGCTGGGTGAATTGGAGCAACGTGAAATAGAGTGTCATGCTCAAGAATACACCACACAGCCCGGTCCAGGAATTGAACTCACAACCTCACGATTGTAAGCCTGATGCTCTAATCACTAAGTCATGTGCCTTCACTATATTATATATATATAATATATATATGTAAAATATGAGTTAAGGGTAAAACCCAGCTGTAATCTCAAAAAATTTACATCCGCTAAGACGAATAGTGGAGTTGAATAAAAATAGAAGATGTATGTATATGTGTATATGTGTATATATATGTTTGTATATATTTATGTATGTATGTGTGTATACCATTTAATTTAGAATCGCATGTGTGTGTGTGTGTGTGTGTGTGTGTGTGTGTGTGTGTGTGTTCATATATGAAAATATTTTTTTGTTTAATAATTTTTTCTTTCTTCTCATTTTTCTTAATTGCTTGTGATTAATATAAAAATTATATAAGAGATTTAACCAAACGTTTATTTGTATTTGAAGTTCTTTTCTCTGTCTGAAGATTTGTCTAATATGATTTGCTTTATCTGTCTGTATACACTTATTGTTTTTATTAGATAATGAAACATTTGTAATGGAGAATAAATAATACCAAATACCATCCATTGTCATCTATTTTTATTCAACTATCTTGTTTTTGAGGTTACAGTTGGGATTTTACACTTAACTCTTATAATATATGTATACTGATGTAAACACCATCTACTGGTATGTCCCAACGTTTCAGACCACGGAAAATTTTCGAATATGTGTGAGAAACAGCACGCAGGATGTAAACAATAATGAACGCATGCAAGGCTGGTGCAAGTTATCCCGTTTGTCCATTTTACATGTAAGTTCTTTAAGTCAAGCGCATCGTTGAGAATATGTTCTCACAGGCCTAAAATCGCAACCGACCCACGAACTACAAACACACACACCTTGCGTGTTTGAGTTCAATATTGTTTATATATATATATATATATA
>JAOPUL010000002.1:26643623-26656802 GCA_027564515.1 Octopus rubescens | reverse complement strand
TGCCACGCGGTGGGATTGAACCCAGAACCATGTGGTTGGGAAGCAAGCTTCTTACCACACAGCCACGCCGCGCCTATATATAACTATTCATTGGATTTCCTTTTTTTAAAATCTGTGAATATCAATACCACCCCCACCAACGCATTTATTAGAAGTTAACCCATATTGTGATACTCTCTATTTCTCTTCCCTTCTCTCCCCCCTCTCTCTCTCTCTCTTTCTCAGTCTCTCTGTCTTTCCATCACCACTCTCTGCTGTATATGTTTCTGTGTCAGAACAAACACAACACACATTATATAATTAGATGACAATGATGTTGATAACATATATAACAACTAAAATATTGATTTCATTTCTAGGGATCGTGGCCTGCAGAGTATTACATAAAGGATGATTCTAACACAAACATATATGCCTTGGACCCTAATCATTCACATTTTATGCTCGTTGATAATGGTACCGAAGACACTTCTGGGGTAGAAATCGAGTTCAGAAGAATGTTTGAAGATACTATTACAAACAGGAATATCCCAAGTAAGTTGTTATGACAGAGAAATCTAAACATACCATATAGAGGAGAAATGAAATATTAATGATACCTTGTTAAATTTACACATCATTCTTCTACCAAACTTTCGCCTCTTGTCCTTCATCTTTATGCTGCTAATTGAGTGATTCATCTATTTGCCATTTCTCATCCTTTCTCTGTTCTTATTCCCTCCAGCCCAAACTATTTCTAATCTGCTACTGTTTTCCCCCTTTAATATATGTCTTAGCGAATTGTGTTTTTCCTTCTTTTCCAGATAAATATGATTTTAATCATTTAACTCTTGCATTGATTGTGTTTTGTTTTCTTAGGCTTTTCATTAGACCAGACGGTTGATCTCCAAAAAATATTAGGCCCCTTTTTACTAAACAGTTTAAAGATTTTAATTATGGTTTACATTGATGCCAGATTAAAACAGGCATTGATTCCATTGGCTCTTGTTTCTTTTGGGATCACTGGTTGGGTCTGATGGAAGTCCCTTGACAACAACACTGCCCTTTTAAGATCTATTGTCATGCGATCATTCATTGATTTGCCTAGAGATTCCAGAGTTGTCTTATTTACCATTGTACTTTAATCCAAGACAATGATTTGGCATCTCTTAAGAACTTGTCTAATTCTGAAATTCATGGCAATGTGGCACACAGGTACATCAAGTCCAAGAAGAGTTTGAAACCAGAATTTGCTGTATAGTCCCCCGGAATTGGGTGCTGTGGCAATAACTGAAGAAACAGCAGAAATTGCTGTAGCATTGTGTTGATAGTCATTACTTGTTGTAGTGGAGGGCTTGTGTGGTTCAGTAACTCTGAAAACAATCTATTACTCTTGTGGGGCCACTCATGTTCATAAATCAAAGAAGTGAACGAAGGCAGAACATAGCCAAACCTTTCAAGACCCCAGTGGCAAAGCAAACAGATGTAGACAACAGCAATGTTTGATTACAATAGTGTCTGAAATGGTAGAGGTGGACAATGCCAGATGGACGGGCTAATATGAATGCCACTCAGAACTATAACTGATTTAATGCCAGTCTACCATTTACATCACCTGATATTACTTATCTCATTCTACATGTTCTGTAGGGAATGGTCCTGAAACTATAGTGTGTGGGTCATTCCCTCCTAGCAAGTTGGGATCCACAATAAACAAATCTTTGCCATCAGCATTTCCTTTTTGCTGCTATAATGACAAACTTTGGCAAGCAATGAAGTGGAACAAGAATGTCTTTTACAGTTCTACCATTAACTTCCAGGAAGCCAGTTCCAGTTTCCTGTTGATGAACCCCATCAAACATAGCAGAATGCACTGCCCTTTGGTCTGAAGGGAGTTTGGAGTTATTGTCTTCTATTAATATATCAACATTATATTCTGATTTCTGCAAGATTTATTGGTCAAATAACTTGTGTAACCTTTCCTTCATGCAACTTTTAAAGAGCCATATACATTCTAATACTTTGACTTCTAATTCCTTCTCAGTGCAAATTAGTACCACTAATCAGACACACTTGGAACTATCCCATTAGTCACTACAAAAGGGGAGCATTACTCCCAGACACTATTTCAACAAACGTATCTTACAAAAATGTGACTTTACATATTTCCAAACACTATCTTAATTAATTGATTCATTAACTTTTCCTATTACTCAATGAAAACAGTTACATCTAGAATATTCCACTGATAAAGAGTCTTTGGTGCATTTCCATGGCCAACCATCATTAGTGATAGAAACACAATTAGTAAATTTGTCATAAAATGGAAGATTACATTTGGTTGATGACTATAATTCAAAATTTGCACAATTTGAGAGTTCCAACGTATATCTATCTATTTAAATCAACTGATATACCCAGTTAATCAGTGAGAGCATCGACCTGGAAGAGATGCAGTTTGTATTTGTCTCCAGAAGGAGGCACCACGAATGCAATCCTCTTTGTGAGGTAACTACAGGAGAAATACCTGGCTAATAATATACTCTATTTCTGGTTTTCATTTGACAGGTACCATATTCAGTATTTGGTGAACTCTGAGGAACTAGGTGTAGATGAATTGCTTTTGTAAAAAGATGGAGTAAATAAAGTGAGTGTCGGCAATGAGGTGTTTCAGACTGACTGTCTAGGGAACTCCTATATGCTGAGGATTTAGTATCATAGCTGAATTTATTGGGGAATTAGAAAATAATTTCCAAGTTTTGAAGCTAAACCTAGAATTGAGGGACCATAAAGTAAACCTGGAAAAACAAAGATTTTAGTTTGTAGGAAAGACAGGACTCTGGTACCTTCAGGAAAAGGGCCATCCTTAATATGTAGAAAAAGGGTAGATATAAATTCCATACACTGTACTCGGTGTAAGCTATGCAAACACAAGATATGTAAAGGAATCACTAGCAGACTATATGCGAATATATGCTTCATATGCGATGGATGCACCGGAGCGGTACTGATGAGCACACCTGAAAATGGGTCACTTAAATGTCCAGATGGCTCATTAGAAATAATAATAATAGTGAAGATGATAATGAAGAAGACAATGCTTTGGCACACATTGTTTGATATATTATAGATTTGAGATTGCCAGGAGAGATCTTTAGTAATTGAGAGGCCCAGTATGTGTGGTGACATTAAGGATTTAGTTTATGTAGTTTAAGACTAGAGAGAATATGGTGGAAGAATGTTTCTTTGTTATGAGCATTATGTATTTCGTATTATACTGTTGAAGTAAACAACATAATAGAGGCTGTGTAGAAGTGATATAGAATGTATGTATTGCTAACACCTGTGCGTGGAAGTTTAAGAAGCAGTGAAGAATGGTATCACCTGCATTATTAATTAAGTATTTCTGTATTTACTCTTTTAACATATTTGCACAATTCTAAACTAACTACAATTAAGTATCCCTTTTGTATCTGTAATATTTGGCTGATGGACTTAACATCTAACTATATATATTTTGTATTAGTGAAAGAGTATTAGCTTTGTATAGTAATGTTTTCGGAAGAGATGGATCAACTGTAGATTATATAATATATGAAATAAAATTGAATTAGTTCAGGATGAAATTAATGTTAATTATCATCTCATTTCATGACACTCACAAACCCAACACCGTGTGTCTTTGTAAAAAGCAAATCTATATAAATGTGGATGGAAACTTTGAAGAGAAAGACACAGGAAGACATGGCATGAAGTGGTGGAAAATGAATTCCAGATTTTGAGCCTCAAAGAGGAGTTGATAAAGGAGTTAGAGGCTTAGGGATTTGGGGCCACAAAGACTTGTTCATCTAATTAAAATTGAGGCCCCTACAGGCATGTGGTTTATGTCTATGCCCCTGTACACAATCAGCTGTCTCTGACGAATCTCCTCCCTACAAAATATCTTCTTATACCCCTAACTCCACCCAATTTCACCTTTCACTGCATTACCCTCACCCTATCTCCTATTCACGTTTCACATTATCACAATCTTACCTGTCCACTCTCCCTATCCAATCCTCAGTACCACTTCCCATATATACACCCCCTTGCTTGTAATTCCTCTTCACCATTTTCTCTCTCTCTCTCACTCCCTCCTCTTCTCCGTGTGTTCCCATCTGGGGTAGCTACGTATCCCCTCTACTACAACACATATGTTTCTCTCCCTCTATTCATACTCTAACCTCTCCTCACCTGGCACAAATCACCTCCCTTCATGCTACTCTCTCCTTTACTTGAAGGGTCTTGTCTTACAAGTTACTTGGTCACAATACTGGTGCTGGTGCCACATAAAAACACCAAGTACACTCTGTGAAGTGGTTGGTATTAATCAGGAATATGTTTTACTTTAATCAAGTATATGTAATAAATTGATGGAATATATTTTGCATATTCATCAGGCTATACGTTATATTTTATTCAAGTATAGTCCAACCCATGCCAGCCTCGAAAACACACGTTAAATGATGATGATAATTCAAGCCTTAATCATGATATATTTCGTACCTTAATCAGGTAATATTATTTTTTTGCTCTAATTTTAGAGAATAAAAAGCTCAAAATTCCAGCTGTTGCAGTAATGGTTGGAGGTGGAGTTGAAACTCTGAAGTCAGTTTGTGATTCAATATCAAACAACATTCCAGTTATAATAGTAAAGGTCAGTAAATAGACTATTCTGTAAATAAGCTTACTGGAAGTTTATTCAGTTCATACTGTTTACATATCTGAAGAAGTTTGTGGTTAGGAAAAAGAAATGGAAGGACTACATGAGTATTTTGTTGGGGTAGAATTTGATATAAATATTTTATTTAAGGATCTACCTGGTTGTTGCTTTTCTGGTTAACTGCTTAAATCTTATGATTATTTCTATTGGATCAATGATTTTATATGTATTTAATTCAGTTTATTTTATAACAAATGTTCTTTAGAAAATCTGTCCCTAAATTGAACCAAGAATAGTAATTTATATTCTTCATATTAACAACTTAACGGAAAATGTTCTCATAAACTCTGTGGCTCCAACAAGTTGAAAGACATGAGGTAATCAGAGAACTGTAATACCTTCTGTTTTTAATAAGACAGAGAATTTGTTCTTCCTACAAACAAATTATCAACAATACCTTCACTACGTTTACAACACATCCTAAACGAAGGCAAATATTAAGTTTAAACAAACTATAAATACTGACTGACACCATATTTGACCAACACAAACATCCCTCCTGCATCATACCAGTTCTGTGTGGACCCTTAATATCTTAACAATCAATTTCAACAATCTACAAAGATCATAAAATATTACACTGCATATCTTTACAAGCTATATTTAAACCACACCCACAGACCACCTACATAAGCAAGCCAATGATTAGCTGAACTTCCTGGAAGTAGCAGCTAAATCCCCATGAAACTGCACCCTACTGTCTTAAAAATGCAAGGAAATATTGGATGTTATAGTTGTCAATATGCTAAATGAAAAGGTGGTATTGGCTTGAATGGCCTTTGAGGTCAACTTGATCAAGCCTGATGCTCAGCTAACCAACAACAACAACAACAACCTATGCAATAAAACCAAAATGTTTAAAATGAAAACCTACCTGGTCCAACCGATGCCTGCATGGAAAACGGACGTTAAAGGAAGAAGAAGAAGAAGAAGAAGAAGTAGAAGAAAAAGAAGAAGAAGAAAAAGAAGAAGAAAATGAAGAAGATATGTGTAGGCAGCGTTTGTTGGACCAGGTCAAACCCCACACTATCTTTACTGTTACATATTCAATGAAACTAATCCCCCCCCACCCGCTAAACATATTAGCCTCATTAGTCTGAAGCTCTGTGCTGAGAAACATATCGCTAGAGACAAGTGTAGAAGTACAGTGATTGTCACACTCTAAGAAGGAGAGGAGATGGTGAAGTGGTTAACATTTAGGGGTTATGAGTTCAAATCCACTAGTGAAATGTGTTGTGCTTCTATGTAGATAACTCTATTTTATATGTTCACAACTCAGCTCTAAGGAATTGTTACCAGAACAATTTGGTTCAGTCTCATATCAGAAAAAACAGTTGACTCTATCCACCACAATCTACTTCTGATTATGTCACTGTATATCATGCCTGGATATGTTACAGCTAATTTCACATTAAATTCATCATGTATAGTGCACCTTCTACCAGGCTGATATCTTTATTGGATTGTATGTGTGTATTTCAAAAGAGTTCTCAAAATATTCTTACATTTATTCTTATCTAAAGATTTAATTTTAATGAATTCTTTAAATTTCTTCTTTTAATTATCAGGGATCTGGTGGAGCAGCAGACATTATGGCATATGCTTACCAAACAGTATATGGAAATGTAGAAGATAAAGATGAAGACAAAACTCACCGGTTTGTTTTGCCTTTTGATCAAATGATAATTTTGTTATTGCTGATAAATAGGTTGTAGATAAAAAAAAAATTTTACTTAGGTAACCTAATTAGCAGTGGAGGAGGATGTTCTGAAAGTGTAATTGCTTGAATAAGAATAGGATTGAAAAAATTCAGTCTTTTTAGCTCTGTCAGCAGCCAAAGATCTTTCTTTCTCTCTGACTGAAAGGAAGATTGTATGATGATAGTGTACTAACAACAACAGTGCTACATGGTAGTGAGACATGGACCCTAAATGCAGATGACGCATGAAGAATATTGAGGAATGAAGCAAGTATGATCCACTAGATGTGCAATGTCAGTGTACATGTACGACAGAGTGCTAATGTATTGAATGAAAACTTAGGATGACAGGAATTAGATGTAGTGTGCAAGAGAGAAGACTGAACTGGTTCAGTTATGTGATGTATAAAGAAGTGCTGATCACTTAAAGTGGAAGGAACTTGTAGAAGGGGGGGGGGAGATCTGGCAAGACATGGGATGAAGCATTGAGGACCAATCTCAAGATGCTGAGTCTTAAGGAGGAGATGACAAAGGACCAAGATATCTGGTGCTTGTTGCGCTTAAGAAAGTCCACCCATCACATCAGAATTGATATTTTAAAACTGCCCTGGTAAATGCTTACACATTTGAAGCTCTGCCCCACCGCCATTCTCACTCCCCCACCTCTTACACCCTATACTCATCACTTATTAATCTCTGATATTTTTCGGCTACCATAACAGGGGTTATGGCACCCCAACTATAGCGCGCCACCTATAGGTGGGGTATTATATACCCCACCCTTCCATTACCCTCCCCTTTTCTCGCCCTCCCAGAACCATTTCTTTTCCTAATTATCTTCCTCCAGCTATGCTTCCTCACCCCTCTGCTATATTCTATCCTTACACCTCTTTCACCCCTTATCCCTCCCAATACCCTCACATATCTACCCTAACCCCCATTAAGTCACTCCTATATATACCCCTATATCAACCACACTCTAGAGCCATTCCCATATCTCTCACCTTCAATTACTACAGACTCCTCTATTTCATATAACCATCTCCCCTCTCATTCTTATGAAATTTTCCCTCAGTTCCCCCATCACACCATCTATAACCCCACCCCAGACTATACCTTGAGGGTATGTCCTGACATATCTGCCACCATCTCTCCCACTCTCTCCATCTCTATCTTTCTCTCTAAATCTTCCTCACCCTTCTCCTCCAACTGGGTTATCTGTGTATCTATATATATAAAACAGTGGGTGGATGTTTGCGTGTAAGTGTCTAACCAATTAGCTTCTACAATTTTCAAACGATTTTCGTCAAATTTGACACGTGGTTTACATTTGCTCAGTAGATTGTTTGTATATAAGTTCTTTTGTGAAAACCCACCCCAATTTGACGGAAATCTCTTGAAAATTTTAGAAGCTACCTGGTTAGACACTTACACACAGACATCCTCTGTTATATATATATATATATATATAGAGAGAGAGAGAGAGATATAGATATAGATATAGATATATGTATACGTGTCATATGTAATGTGTACCTGGCTATAGTGCCCTCTTCCCTGCTGTACAGAGACACAGCTATGACGAAGCATGAATATTAATTGAAATTAGACAGCCCGAGCAATGCCGGGTACGTCTTCTAGTCTATTCTACAACAGGATACCCATTTTTTCGCCTCTATATTATTGTCTTTAACCTCTCATTAACTGGCACAAAACCACCTTTCTATATACTATTCCCTCCTGGCAAGGGGACGTTGCATTGTTTTGCAAGTTACTTGTTAACCACACCAGTGCTGAGGCTATGCAAAAATCTCCCAGTGCATTCTGTAAAGTGGCTGGCATTAGGAAGGGCATCTAACCATAGAAACCTTGCCAAAACAGACAATAGATCTGGACAAGCGCTCTGGATGGCCAGCACTTGTCAAATCATCCAAATCATGGCAGCATGGAAAATAGATGTTAAATGATGATGATGATGATGATGATGATGATGATGATGATGATGATGATGATGATGATGATGATGAGGAAGAGGAGGATGAAGATAACGATGATAGTGATGGCGCTTTCTTTTAACTAAGTGCAAAGTCATTTTGTTTTAAATGGTGGTGGGCAAGGCGTTTTAGTCGACCGAATCTACTGATAGTTAATAGGATCGAACCAGCTTGGATGTAAGGCGAAGTC
Source organism: Octopus rubescens (assembly GCA_027564515.1). Taxonomy (NCBI): domain Eukaryota; kingdom Metazoa; phylum Mollusca; class Cephalopoda; order Octopoda; family Octopodidae; genus Octopus; species Octopus rubescens. Next base: position 26,648,178 of record JAOPUL010000002.1, on the reverse strand, counting down.
GAATTGAACTGAAATACGTAAGGCACCTGACTTAATATACATTCAAAGACGAATAAATCTGTCTTCTACGAAGTGCACAATGTCCACTACCACCACCACCGCCACGCCTCCACTACCACCACAATCACCACCAACATCAGCACCTCCACCACCACCACCACCACCACCACTAACATCAGCAGCAGCAACACCACCATCACCATCACCACCGGCACCACCACCAATACCACCACCTTCACCACCAACATCAGCACCACCACCTTCACCACCACCACCAGCAGCAGCAGCAGCAGCAGCAGCAGCGCAGCAATACCATATCGATTTGTTGTTGTTTATTTTAGTATGGCGTCTCTTCTGAAAAACTTGTGTAGTCTACTTTGTTTTGTTTTGGTTTTTTTCTCCTCCACCATATTCGATCTGAATCGATAAGTTTGAAGGGTCTTGATTTTGTTTATTACCATCAATGTAATTTATGGTTATATTTTCCAGCAAAGTAATTTTGTTACAGCATTCGTAGATGAATCGACCAACCATTTTACGCCGTTTCCTCCCATTGATTTTCATGTTGATATAGTCATTACTGTTCTGGCTTCTGAATGACTTCAAATACTCGTAATGATTGGAATCATCTGATAACTGACCATCACTAAGCCTGGTATATTTCAAAAGATTTATATTACCGTCTTTTATTTCTGTGGCATAGGCTCGGTGTGTGGGGTGAACATAGATACCATCTTCATATGTATTCGATTTGTTTTGAACAATTTTCAATAATTCTGTAGCTCTATCAAATGCAGCCTGTGACATAATCATTTTCGCCTCGCGTTTACTCTTTCCTTTGATCGACCTTACAAAATCAGTTTGTCTTTGACGATTATGTTCTGTTATTGTTACTGGAATTTGCTTCCGTTCATTCGATACAATGTGTTCTGGTTTCCTCTCTTGTCTGTCAACATCTTTGGTAGTGACATTCATTTCTATTTCTAGAGAATCGAGTTCTTTGGTAGTGACATTCGTTTCTATTTCTAGAAAATCGAGTTTCGTAGTATCGTTTGGTTTCGCTGAAAATGCTTTGATGTTTTCGTCCGAAGAAACTTCAGCTTCGATATATGTTGGTATTTCCAGCGCATTTTCATCTGCCACAGAAAAGGCTTCTATTTCTTGACTTTGTATTTCAATGAATTGCTTTGGTGAAACGTGGTTTTCTACAGCTTCAAATTCTGTTAATTTCACTTCATTTTCTTTCTGAGCTGTTGAGAATTCAGTGACAATTTTAGGACTTTCCATTGGTTCTCTAGAAATTTCTTCAGCCGGTTCATTCACAATCGTTTCTATAAGTGTTTCTCCTTTTACTGTCATATCAAAAATATTATTGTCTTTATTCTCTAGCAACGACATTTCTTCCTTTTGAAATACAACCGTTTGGTTTTTTACAAAAGGTGAAACAGCTTCCAAACTTTCAAGTAAATCATTGTCTTCCGTGGACGGAAGAATTTCCCCGGAAAACGAAGTTTCCGTTTCATTTGGAATATTCATGTTAACATTTTCAGATTGTTCGATAAACGTCATCGTCGGTTTTGTTGAAGTAGAAACTCCAAATTGTTCGATCTGTTGGTCAACTTGTCCAAATAAAACGGCAGAATCATTATCTTTGTGTGTCCCAACAATATTGCCATCGGTTTCCACGTTTCCTTTCTTTACAATTTCAATGTGTTCTGATACTGTCATATTGTTTACGGTTGCGTTTTGAACATTTAATTCTTCAGTTATTTCCACATTTGTTCTCTCTTCTAATATTTTGTCTCCTTCAATTGTTTCAGTCTGTAATGTAAATTGATTAAAAGAGATAACTTCAGGTTTTTCTTCAAGGATTTCCAGTGAACTTTCGACGTCTCCAACAGAAAATACAGACGGTATTTCAATTATTTCGGGATTAACACATTCAACAGTTCCTACTTCTTCATAAGACGGCACAGATGTTGAAAAATTGTTTAAATTTGTTTCGGGTTCTTCAACTATTTCCCATGTAGGTTCTTTAGAAAACTCTGTTACTTTCTGAGATGAAACTTGGATATAATCAGGAGCAACTTCTGTTTCGGTGTATGAACCATATACACCTTCGATGCCAGTACTGAAATTCAAATCACCTTCTGATAAGTTAGAGAGATTTCCTGTGTTATGAAATTCCTGAGAGTCAAGTACGTATGTATCAGTTACTGCAGGGAAAATATTTTCAGATAACTCTACAGAACTTTGTTTCTGTTCTTCTATTAAAATGGCATCCTGAATAACCTCACCCGATTCTATGTCACATTTCGTCGAAGATGTATTCATAAGGTTTACTTCTTCCATAATTTCTGGTTTAAAACAATCCTCAACACTGTTGCTCTCATCAACTAATTCGCCGAATGGGTTGTTAACTACAGGGACATACGTTTGCGAACCCTTCGCTTCGTCCAAAGTCGATTGTAAGAAATTAGGTTCAGCATTAGCCAGGGTATTCGGATATGATATGTCTGTTGTGTTGTTACTTTCTGTATAGAGCGAGTCTGGCAGCTGACAGGTCTCTGTAGAAATATTTCCATTGATTTCCATTGACGTATTTGGTTGTCCTATCACGGTTGATTTAAATGAAATATCCTGATTGTACCCTTCTAGATTTGTCATAGATTTCTCATCATTATTCTCAGTCTCAGTTTTGACATTGTTCACAAATTTGATATCCATATCCATTTTATATTATTTACAAAATGTAATTGATGTTATTATTATTATTATTTTATAAATCAATGTTTTTTTTTGTTTTGTTTTTCTAAATGTCCTCACACAAAAAGTATTTTATAAATAATATTCTTAATAAAAATTATAATTTCTTAATGATACAGAGCTCTGCTGGCCTAGTAGATTTAAGAGTTTTGCTTAGGGATTGAATGCAATGCATACAGCATGACACTAAATTAAATCAATAGTAATGATTTTTTTAAAAAGTAATTTATATAGATATAACTGTTTCTGCCGTGACCACAGGGTGTCTAGAGAAACGAAACCGTGATAATTGGTAAAGTCAAAAAGATAGATGTTCAACAGAAATAGAAAAAATTATACAAAAAAAATAGATTTCCTATTATGTGCGTCAAATAATTTTGGCGACAAAAAATTCATAACAACAACAAAACCAACAATTATTATTAATAATAATAATAATAATAATAATAATAATAATAATAATAATAATAATAATAATAATAATAATAATAATAATAATAAATTAATAATAATAGTAGTAATGATAATAAACTTTACAGAAATACCGATAAATTCTCAAGGCGTTGTCACGAAAGTCTGTGCACAAGATTCCAAAATTTTAAACCGTAGTTTTTGTTATTTATATTTTTTATATTTTCTGTTCTTGTGTGTTTTTTTTTTTTTTGTTTGTTTTTTTTCCTTGAAAAATTATCCTGTTGTAGATATCGTTGTTTATTTTAGTGTTGAAAGTTAAACTTTTCCTTCGTGTGATCTCTTTAAAATCTTCATTTAAATTGTAAATGGCCAGCAACGACACACTATAAAGTTTTTATCCTGATTTTCTTTTTCTTTTGGTATTATAAAATTTAAAGAAATTTACGAATTAATACAAGAAAAAAATTCAACAAAAATTATTGTTGCTCTTGTTAGTGGTAGTGATATTAATTAATCCGCACGCACGCATTTCTGTATGAATTTCTCTAAATCACGCATGGGTGAATGTAGTCGGCGATCAAGTTAGAATCTGTCAGTTTCAGTGGAGACACGGCAGTTAGAAAAGTGCATTCGTATGGCTAAGAACCACGTACACTCCACTTCGGTTTCTTATCGCTGACTGACTCACTCACACCATTGCTGTCTCTCTAAGTTATATAAATATATGAGTGTGCGCAAAGATCTACCACCACCACCACCACCACCACTACTACCACCACTACTACTACTACACGTATGTAATTTGATTCTAAATGCCTGGTTATGAAAAGAGAGGCGGATATGATTGCATAGATTTCAACCCGAAGGTTGCCTCTGTTTTATGTCTTGATAAGAAAAAAAAAAGCACACACCATTAAAACAAGCAGTCAGACGACGCTGCGATACGGTTTCGATATCTGGTTAGTACCCCCACTTCGCTTCAAAATAGGTGAAACATTCTTGGGAAAAGCACGAATCTTGACCCCCACCCCCATCTTCTCCTCTAAAAATATTGGGGCTCGCATCGTCTGTCTTTTTATCTTTCAGTTGTTTCAGTCATTGAATGCGGCCATGCTGGGGCACCGCCTTGATGAGTTTAGTCGAACAAATCAACTCTAGTACTTGTCTTCTTTTATTTATTTTTTTAGTCTGGTACTTATTCTATCGGCTTCTTTTTGCCGAACTACTAAGTTACAGGGATGTAAACAAACCAACACCGGTTGTCTAGCGGTGGTGGGAGACAAACACAAACACAAAATAGACACAAACACACACACACACATACACACACACACACACACACACACACACACACACACACACACACACACACACA
>JAOPUL010000002.1:24521945-24538178 GCA_027564515.1 Octopus rubescens | reverse complement strand
AGTTGTTCCTATCTAAGGCATCTCCCTTACCCTTATAACAGTTAACTATAATGCTGCTGCACCACTCATTGGGTATTTCGCCTTCCTGAATAACTTGGTTTACTAGGCGGGCAACTATTTTATATCCTACACCAAAATGCCAGCCTTGTGTCTGCCCTACAATACCGAAATGCCAGGTCCAACTGAATAACATGTGTTAAATAGTATTGATATATGCAGCAAGGTAGAGTGGGAAACTCGCATTTAAGGATATATTTTCATATTTCTAGCATAATATAGCAGAGACGCAGTATAACAAGCTTAGCCTAACCAAACACTGACTTATATTGGGAAACGTGTATTTTACATCCCTTTGGCACCTTGTATTTGCCAGAAGGCTCTGGAGTCATGTGTCTGCCCTACCCTGCCATATCGAAATGCCGGTCTAGTGTATGCCCTACAATACTGAGATGTTGAGCCCGGCCGAATCATGTGTTAAATAGTATTGTTATATGGCAAGGTAGAGTGGGGAAACTCGCCTTTAGGATCGAATCATGGTATTGATATACTGAGCCCGGCCGAATCACGTGTGTTAAATAGTATTGATATACAGTAAGGTAGAAGGGGAAACTCGCTTTTACGAGTGCAGCAGACTCTCGACCGGCCACTTCTTGCAAGAAAGCTCTCGCCTGGCCATATCATGGAACAAACTCAATGCGGCCGCTTCCACTTTTAGCATCGGCACTGACGTCTCTTGCAACAAATTCTCGGTGCAGCATTGCCTCCTCTTTTAACGACATCGCTTGGGAAGCCTGCAGCAAGACTCTTGACTGGTCACTTCTTGCAACAAAACTCAACTCGACTTCTTCCGCTTTTAACATCAGCACTCACGGCACTGCTGCTCTTGCAACAAACTCTCGGCGCAGCAGTGCCTCAGCTTTTAATGACATCGCTTGGGAAGCTTGCTTTTAAGGATGCAGAAGACTCTCGACCGGCCACTTCATGGAACAAACTCAATGCGGCCACTTCCACTTTTAGCATCAACACTCTCAGCACTGCCGCTTTTTGCAACAAACTCTCGACGCAGCGCTGCCTCCGCTTTTAATGACATCGCTTGGGAAGCTCGCTTTTAAGGATGCAGAAGACCCTCGACCTGCCACTTCTTGTAACAAACTCTCAACAAGGATGCAGCAAGTCTCTTGATCGGCCACTTCTTGCAACAAAACTCTCAACTCGGCCACTTCTGCTTTTAGCATCAGCGCTCACGGCCCTGCCACCTCTTGCAACAAACTGTCGGCGCAGCGCTGCCCGCTTGGGAAACTCGCTTTTAAGGATGCGGAAGGCTCTCGATCTGCCACTTTTTGCAATAAACAAGACTCAACAAGGGTGCAGCAAGACTCTTGTCCGGCTACTTCTTGCACCAAACTCTCAACAGGGATGCAGCAAGACTCTTGACCGGCCACTTCTTGCAACAAATCTTTCAACTCGGTCACTTGCACTTTTAGTATCAGCACTGCTGCTTCTTGTAACAAACTCTCAGCGCATTGCTGCCTCAGTTTTTAATGGCATCACTTGCAAAACTCACTTTTAAGGATGCAGAAGACTCTCGACCTGCCACTTCTTGCAACAAACAAAACTCTCAACAAGGGTGTGGTGAGAGCACCGAGCACACACTGTAAAGTGGTTGGCGTTAGGAAAGGCATCCAGCCATAGAAACCAAGCCAAATGACTGGAGCCTGGTGCAGCCCATGGCTTGCCAGCTCTGGTCAAACCGTTGAACCCATGCCAGCATGGAAAATGGACGTTAAAGGATGATGATGAAGATGATGTTAGTTAAGGTACAATCAACAAAAAAGTACCAAGTGGGAGATAAATATCATTTAATGTACACAGTATAAAGATACAAGCTACTAATTGTTTCTTGCATTTGAGACACAAGCCTAGGCAGGTTGTTATAACATGCCTTGTGTCTCCAAGCAATTTTCAGGCTCTGAGCACATGGTCTATTCAATTTACAAAACAGGACGCTGGTACAAGAGAAATCACGGGAAAAACCAAGAAGGCAGATGCAAAAAATGGAAGGGTGAATAAAAACAAAAAAGGAAAAATTAAAGTTATGTCCCCTTTGACCATAAAGCCATAATTAACCCTTTAGCATTCAAACCATCCATATCAGGTCGGGCCTCTCACACCTACCCTATAATTTCATTCTGAAAATAATCACATTGTCGAAACCTTGAAACTACGAGATAATGTATGATAAATTCAAAACAATGTGAATAAATAAGCATTACATTTGACAGAGCAATCTGAATGCTAAAGGGTTAAGCTAGTTGTAGACTAATTCAATGGAGAGGAGTGCAATCCAGAGAGGGTGGTATCCTCCAGTTCATCAAAAGAAATTTGTCCATATGTTTGCATTTGCTGAAAATCTTGGACCTGGAATTCAGTAGTGTGGTGGAATTCTTAGATTCTGAAAAGAATCTTTCAGCTAAGCATAATTAGCATTTCTTAGATCCATTAACGTATGACATGGATTTCTATATGATTCACAATGTGATTGTATGTGGTGTGCAATTGGTCTTCAAACCCCATATGTGACTAGCCAACTTAGTGGTTGTACGCTTGTCGATGTGCCGGAGAGAAGATAGGTAGTCTGCGTAATGTCTTTTTAAATCGACTTCACATAATCTAACTGAAACGAAAAATTACATCGGGTTATCTTGAAGTGTTTATCATACACGCCTGGTCATGTGGGCAAGCTTCAGATTCTCGACAGTTACAACTGGAAGTGGGCTCTTGGTGATGCTTATGAGTGATAACGTTCTTCATATTGGGGCAGCAGATGTATTTGTTTTGCCAATCTCATGGCTGTGATGGTCCCGCGCTCAATAAATTTAGGAAAAAACACATTGATACTTTTAGTTAATTAGGCCTCAAAATCACTTACTACTAATCTGTCAAAAGTTGATTTTTTAGATGTTTCCCTAGATCTCTAAACTCCTGCTCTTATAAACTGTGCCATAAGCCAAATGAGAAACTCTCCTACATGCACAAAGTCCTGTCACCCTCCTATAGTGTTTAAAAACCTGATAGCTAAAGAAAAATTTGAGAAGGCAGTCTCCTACTATAACAATACCCTAGCTGACAGTGGCTTCAAAGATAAGATCAAGTAAAAATATGAATCATAAAAATAGACCTAGGAAAATAATGTCTTGTCATCTCCCCACTCTCCCTAAATGTTAAAATTAACATAAGCAAGAAATTCTTGTCTCTTTTAGATAAGCATTTCTCAGTAAACCACAAATACAGGAAGATTTTTAACAACAGACACTCGATTAAAATATCATACTGCTGCTGCCTCAATATGAAGAACATTATCACTTATAAGCATCACCTAGAGCCCACTCCCAGTTGCAACTGTCGAGAACCTGAATCCATGCCATATGTTAATGGATCTAAGAAATGCAAATTATGCATAGCTGAAAGATTGCATATTCTTTTTAGATCTAAGAATCCCACCACACTACTGAATTCCAGATTTAAATGCAAGCATATGAACAAATTTCTTTTAGTGAACTGAAGGACACCACCTTCTCCAGATTGAGCAGCTGTTTTGCAGACTTTAGACTCCACTTCATTGAATTATTCTACAACAACTAGCTTAAATATGGCTTTACGGTCAAAGGGAACATGGCTCTAATTTTCTTTCTTATTCACCCTTCCACTTTTTGCATCTGCCTTCTTAATTTGTCTCGTGATTTCTCTTGTACCAGCGTCCTGTTTTGTAAATTGAATAGACCATGTGCTCAGAGCCTGAAGATTGCTTGGAAACAGAAGGCATGTTATAAAAACCTGCCTAGACCCATGTCTCCAATGCAAGCAATAATAAGCATAGAAAGAGTAATTGGTGTTTTTAACTTTACATAACATGCACATGTTTCAGTAAAATTATCATTATTACACAAGGCAGTTAGCCAGTTGTTTTACTGAAACGTTTGTTATATAAAGCTTAAAATACAAATTACGGTTTCTGTGCTTATTGTTACTATAACATGGCTTTAATTCCACACACTAGCCTATCCAAGCATTGATAGCCTTCATCTAACCATGCTGGGTATAGGAGTGGTGTGTGGAACTTTCCAACTGAGTTCATACCATTGGTTACATGAAACACCTTCCAGCACACTTCTTTTTTTATATTGGATTGACCCCAGTACATATTTTTTATGTTTAAGCCTGGTATTTATTCTATTGTCACTTTTGCCAAACTGGTATGTTTACGGGGACGTAAACATACCACCACCGATTGTCAAGCAGTAGTGGGAGACAAGCACAGACACAAACATACATATTATACAATAGGCTTCTTCCAGTTTCTATCTACCAAATCCACTCACAAGGCTTTGGTCGGCCCGAGGCTATGGTAGAAGACACTTGCCCAAGGTACCACACAGTGGGACTGAACCCAGAACCATGTGGTTGGGAAGCAAGCTTCTTACCACACAGCCACACCTGTTAGTTTAAGTTCTTTTTATTATTACATCATAAATCATGTAATCTTTACATGTATTTCACAAGCAAATATGCATAACACTGAAATGCCATATCTCCAGAAACAAATGGTAATTCAATCCATTATCATTTACCAACATCAGTTCGTTGGCGGTGCTAAGGTACAACTGTGTATAAACTTAATAGAACATTCTCTTTATAACAATTAAGGAAAAGAAGACTACTATTTTTATTAGTGAAATATAGAGAGAAAGTTGAGGAATACTGTAGCCTGGATGTCTATATATATATATGTATCGGTACAGATATAGCTATGTAGTTGAGAAGTTCGTTTCCCAAACACTTGGTTTCAGGTTCAATCCCACTGCATGGTACCTTGAGTGTTGTCTACTATAGCCCCAGGTTGACAAAAGTCTTGTGAGCAGAAACTGAAGAAGCCTGTATGTATAGAGGTGTGTGTCTGTGTGCTTCCCTTGCATTTGCTGGTGTGTAAACAATAGCTTCCAGCTAGTGTCATTAGCTTGCAGTCCACCACAAAAGGATATCTTAGTAAATAAATGTTCCTTAAATATTATTTGTTTCTAGTTTCCCACATAAAGCATTAGCCAGACAGATGTTTAATCCACTGGAAAATAATTACTTTACTTGGAAACAAGTGGGAGTTGGCATCAGGAACTATGCAGCCATAGAAAAACTTAATAATAATGATAATATATATTATCTTGCCTTTTGATAATGACATTTTTCTAATATACTACAAGCATAATTCAATATATATATATATATACACACACACACACATACATTAAAAGATATTGATTTCAAATTTCGGCACAAGGCCAGAAATTTCTAGGGAGGGGTAAGTTGATTACATCGACTCTCAGTGTTCAACTGATACTTATTTTATCAACCCTGATTGGATGAAAGGCAAAGTCGACCTTGGCAGAATTTGAACTAAGAACATAAAGTCGGACAAAATGCCGCTAAGCATTTTACCCAGCTCACCAACAATTCTGTCAGCTTGCACCCTTCGTACATCAAACAATATTCACAGCACAATACTAAAGACAGTATTATTTATAATTATGTACAAAAGAAATCATAAAATATAGAAAAAATATTTCATTGAAACACTAATGGGACTTCTTAATGAATCATGTGTGAATGTGTATACACACACACATATCTATATAAATATATGTGAAGGCGCATGGCTCAGTGGTTAGAGCGTCAGGCTTACAATCGTGAGGTTGTGAGTTCGATTCCCGGACCGGGCTGTGCGTTGTATTCTTGAGCAAGACACTTTATTTCACGTTGCTTCAGTTAACTCAGCTATAGAAATGAGTTGCAACGTCACTGGTGCCAAGCTGTATCGGCCTTTGCCTTTCCCTTGAACAACATCGGTGGCGTGCAAACCTATGGTCATTCATGACCGAAGGGGTCTTTATATATATATATATAAAACATACATTTACACAATGTATAATTCTTTAATGTTCTACCTCAACTTTTCTATGCTGGCATTGTTTGGACATTTCTTCTGATATAGTCTGTTATAGCTGGATGTTCCTCCTGTCATCTCATAAGAGACATTAGGACACAATGTATGTATTTTAAAACTGTGGTACACACAGTAAATATTATATATCTCAGTATATAAATTTGTTTCACTTAGTGAGCTTCAGAAAAGATGTGCAGCATTATTTAGACCCATGAATCCCATGCATAAGATGATTTTTGCTCCTAAATATCACGAACTTTATTTAATTGCATTCTTTGTAGGTTCCAACAAGGTACATATCCTAGAAAGTGGGCGCTGAGCTTAATCCAAAAAATTATAATTAGTTCTGGGGCTATGGATCATCAAAAATGTTAGGCCACTGAACAATGTTATATCTTAAACTATATTTTTCATGAGAATGATGTTTCATGAGAATAATGTTTCATGAGAATGATGAATAATTAAATGCAGTAATTTATTTTGAAAAAATAAGTTTTCACATATACTCATGGACAATATTAACATTAGTTGTTCTCTTATCTTTATTTCAGCAAGTCTGTTGAGATCTATGCTTTGCTGAAAAAGTCTGATAAGACCAATACATACTTGGACTTGTTCTTTCTATTTACTGAAATGATTAAAATATTAGTTATTGACCGAACGTAGCCTTCATTTTTTTTTTTTTTTTGCATTGCACATTTGCAATTAGATCCTGGATTCAGCCCACTGCACAGGTGCTGTAGCCCTGGGCTGTCCAATGCCTTGTGAGTGGATTTGATAGACAGAAACTGAAAACAGCCAATCATGGGGAGGGGGGGGACACATACACACACCACACACAGTCATACAAGCAGTGTCATTCATTTCCAATATTCTGCAAGAACATGTCTGGCCACAAGGAAATATTACCTTACTTAGAAATAGGTGGGTGTTGGTGACAGAAAGGGCATCCAGCTCATGCAAACATGGGAAAGTGGATATTTAAAATGGTGATGATTGTTGATGTTCACTACATTAAACATATCAACACTAACTTAACTATTATCTTCATATGGATGATGTTATTGAGCAATTATCCCTGATTTTTAATTTGAATAATTAATGCCTTATAGTATTTAGTGTTACTACTGTAAATTTTGAATTGAAACCTAGGGTCAAATTTGCCTTTCAATAAATATAAATTTCAGATTTCTGTATTTCTGCAAGAAATCATTATTACGTTGTTGTTTCAGTCCTAAATCAGCCCAGAGCAAATAGACATATGACAAGATGATTTTGTCAATTACCTTTGGGCTTGTCGCTCGGTTTTTGTTTTAAAATTGAATAAGAAAGAGGAGGGAGATTTGTCTGCTACCTCCAGCAGTTCGAACAACCATTTAGAGGTTCATTGGTGATGGTATTAGCAACAATTTTGTTATGGTAGTGTCAAAGCATGGAAGATTAAACCTAGCCAAAAAACACAGTACATAAAATCAGTAAACTTTTCCATGTCTGAGTGGATGAAACATTTAGACAAATGTTTCCAACAAATATAAACACACGTTTCCAAGTGCTGCTAGTTCAAAAGCTACATACCCACTCAACCCTTTCACTTACACTCACACACATGCAAACTTATACATGATATATGAATGTTAACTTTTTGATAGTTCTTGACATATTGAGATATATTAATGCGTGTATAGTCAATATCTAAATATGCTAGAAACAATATACTCTACGTCAAGACGTTCAGATGAAAAAGTTTCATGTGTTACATACACAATCATCAGTAGATGGTGAGAAATCTTATAATTATACATATCGAATTTATAGCAGGATAGTGAAACATATTTTCGTAAAAGAAACAACACAAGTGTAATAAGCAAATACAGTATCTCTCGGAGATGTAAATGATTTGATATAAATTAATAAAATTTAAGTAGTTCTTCTACCTATTGAGCAGCACCGTAACATTAACGTTCATATATTAATAAGGTTCAGTTTAATTAACATATCATCGAGAAATGTGTGTGAATATATATATATATATATATAAAATAAATAGGCGATTGACTTTCGTCCGATCGGACCTAGGAAGCAATGTTTTCCACTGGTCTTTCAATTGCTAATACTATCCGTCGGTCGCAACATGAAATAAAGTGTCTTGCTCAAGGACATAACGCATCACCCGGTCTGAAGGCGCGTGGCTGAATGGTTAGAGAATTGGATTCCCAACTGCGAGGTTGTGAGTTCGATTCCCAGACTGGCTGATGCGTTATGTCCTTGAGCAAGACACTTTATTTCACGTTGCTCCTTCTAACTGGAGTTGCGACCGATAGATAGTATTAGCAATTGAAAGACCAATGGGAAACATTGTTTCCTCGGTCCGATTTGACAAAAGTTTATCATCTACCGATATATATATCCCCCACCACCGCTTGACAACCGGTGCTGGTGTGTTTACATCCCTGTAACTTAGCAGTTAATAATAAGTACTGGGGTCGGTTCATTCAGCCAAAAAATTCTTCAAGGGGGTGACCTAGCATGGTTACCATTTAATGACTGAAACAAGTAAAAGATAAAAGATTTCCCATATTTGTATGTAACAAAATTAGAAGTAAAATGGTTTTTCAAGACACTAAAAGAAAATTCCACATTAATGCTGTAAAGTCTTCAATTATATTTTTTTTAATCTGTGGCATATTTGGATACCTTTGTGGTACATTGTTTGAGAAGCATGACTTTATGGAATATTAAATCAAACCCCAATACTTCATTGGTATTAGTATTTTGTGGTATTTTATTCTATCAATCCCAGAAAGATAAAAGGCATATTTGACTTCAGTGTGATTTGAACTCACAGAGTTAAGAGCAGTATAAGAATTCCACAGCTATTTTGTTCAACCTTCTAATGATTCTTCCAATCTTCCAGTTGCCGAGCAGTGCTGTGATTTGAACTAAATAACAATTATTAACTCTTTTGATGCCAACCTGCCCAAGAATACTCTTTGTTCTATGACACAAAATTTCTATTTTAAAGTGATCTAAATTGAAATTGTCTATCAAAATTTTGTTAATTTATGTTCCAAATATCAAATTAATAATCCTTTCTATACTAGGCACGAAGGCCTGAAATTTTTGTGGGAGGGGAGTAGTCGATTTTATCAACCCCAGTTCGTAACTGGTACTCCACTTTATCAACCCCTGAAGGATGAAAGGCAAAGTCGACCCCGGCGGCATTTGAACTCGGAATGTAAAGTCGGAAGAATTGCCACTAAGCATTTCTCCCGGCGTGCTAACGATTCTGCCAGCTCACCACCTTTAAATAATGACTAATGAAATTTGCAACTATGGTGACATGAAAATAACAAGGAGCTCACTCTGAGGAGTTGCACATCTCTTGGTTGTCATGTCAACCAACTAGTCATTGTGTTAACAGAAATATCAAAGAAGTTGAATCTTTTCATCTTTAATCTATGACTTTATATCCTTGAAATAAATAAATTCCTTGTGTTCAGTATTTTTCAGAATTTAAAGTTGTACATCTGATTGACTAAATTGAATTTTGACAACTCTTTCTTTTTTCTTTTTTTTCATTTTATTTCAGAAATGTTTTGATATGAGTAAAAAAAAAATCCATTTAAGTCTTGACTATTGCAATATTACACAGAAAAAAATTTCCATAGAAGAGTCTGTTCGTGAAACAACACATAATCTTCAAAAGATGGAGGTAAGTTTTCTTATATTAATCCTATCTCCTCAAGTTGTTCCATGTATACATTTCCAATGTTAGCTGGAATTTAGGTTTTGTTGGAAGAAATTGTTAACTTATTTGTTGTCAAACTGGAACAAGCAGAGTTGTATATCTTGTTCAGTGGCACAATTCAACAGATGTCATAAGATCTGAACTTATGACAATTTGGTCAGCAGCCCCTCTACCTTAAATTCACAGGCATTGTGCTTCTTAAATGCTAAAGGGTTAAAAACCCGTCAAATTGGTTCCTTCATCTAATTGTGCCAAAAACTCTAAACCTTCCATCTTTTCATTTATCTTCCACCCGTTCAACCAATTCTTTTCCTGATTCTTGATAATGGTGACCCTGATTTCCATTTAGAGTTTGTTTTACTTCTTGGTATTTTCTACAATTAGGCTCTGTTCTTTCTCGTATCTGGAACATTTGCCATAGGAAAACTCATCTTAGAAATTTTCGCAGTAGGAAACTTTGTCGTATAGGATTTTTGCCATAAGACAATTTCGCTGCATTCTTTTTCGATACCCTTATTTTGAACGTCCCTTTTGGAGTAATGTCCAATTTAATATTGTTATTAAATATATCGGATTGTTACATCTTGATTAACGAAGTATCATGTTTCTTTTTCTTTTTTTTTGTTCCTTGTAAATGTTATCATAATTTGTTATAATTTGTGAATTACTTGATTGTGTTCCAAACATTGATTTGTTTTGGTAAGGATAGAAAAAAAAGCTTTGTATAGACAGGACTTTATTTTTATAAGTATTACTTAACATGTCTTTTTTACAGGTTTAAGATATAACTCTACTCCTTCTTTGAGTGTTCAAATTAGGTATTCAATTTGGGTATTTTAATTATATAACAAGGTACTTCGTTAATCAAAATGTAACGGTTGTAGGTGCCAGATATACTTGATAACAAGGTACTTTGCTTATTAAAATGTTTAAATCGAAGTAACAATAGTGTGAGCCAGATATTCTTAATAACAAAATACTTCGCATATTAAAAAAAGAAAAAACGGTGAAATTGTCTTACGGCAAAAATCCTATACGGCAATGTTTCCTACGGCAAAAATTCCTGAGGCGAGTTTTCCTATAGCAAAAAAGTTTACGGCGAATGTTCCTAGAACCATTCTTTGTAGTGTAATCTTGTTTCATTTTCATATCCATGCTTTTATTATAAGAGTGTAAACTAAAGGTGTCTACTAGCATCCATCTTATTTAAAATTTGAAAATAATGAAACTTTCATATTTTAAACGTGAAATGTTTTAAAATAAATAGCATGTAAAACAAATCACAAATTTGTGAGATATTTGCAATCTTTTATCTTTTACTTGTTTCAGTCATTAGACTGTGGCCATGCTGGGGCATGGCCTTGAAAATTTTTAGTCAAATGAATCTTGTGCTGGTGACATGATAAAAACACTCATAACGGTGACATGTTAAAAAACACTCGTATCGGTGACACGTTAAAAACACGCGTGCCGGTGACACGTTAAAAACACTCATGCCGGTGACACGTTAAAAACACTCGTGCCGGTGACACGTTAAAAACACTCATGGCAATGACACGTTAAAAACACTCATGCCAGCGACACGTTAAAAACACTCGTGCCGGTGTCACATTAAAAACACTTGTGCCAGTGACATGTTAAAAACACCCATGCTGGTGACATGTTAAAAACATATGTGCCGGTGACATGTTAAAGGCACCCCGGTACACTCTCTGGAGTGGTTGGTGTTATAAAGGGCATCTAGCCGTAGAAACCAAGCCAAAGTGGACTGGAGTCTGGTGCAGGTCTCTGGCTTGCCAGTCTCCGGTCAAACCATCTAACCCATGCCAGCATGGAGAACAATGCTAAATGATGATGATAATGATGATGATTGACCAAGGATAGAATAGTGAATGATGTAATTCCAAGAATAAAGGACAAAATGCCTTGTAATATTTAGGAATATTCTTTATGTTCTGCATTCAAATCCTAAAGATGCCAACTTCACTCTTTGAAAATTTGAGGAATGTTAAAATAAGTAGTAGTTAAGTATTGAAGTTGCTATCATCAACTTTGACTTCCTACACAAAATATCTGACTTTTTCATTATTTTAGAAATCATTATTTTTCTTGATCTACAGAATTTCGGACTCTTCAATATTATTCATATTTATGTTCGGAAAACAAATCTTAATTTTTCTTTTTAGTTTATGTTTTTTTCCCCCCTGGAATTCCAACATGGGACCATGCAGAGGAGGCAGACAGCTAAAATTCCTATAGAAAATCTATGATGCATATCTTTTTAAAATAGAGAGATATGTAAACAAAATTTGTCAAGAAGTAATAAAAGAAAAAAAAACACCAAGCAAACTAAACAAACTTTGTTGAAGAACAACGAGGAAGAGATTGGTATTGATTTGTGTAACAATGATATATCATCATCATCATCATCATCATCATTATCATCATCATCATCTTTTAACATCCACCCTCCATGCTGGCATGGGTTAGATGGTTTGACTGGAGACTGGCAAGCCGGAGATCCGCACCAGACTCCAGTCTATTTTTTGGCTTGGTTTCTACAGCTGGATGCCCTTCCTAACACCAACCACTTCAGAGAGTGTACCACTGGCATATACATACATACATATATATACGGCGGGCTTCTTTCAGTCATTAGAATGCGCCCATGCTTGGGGCACCACCTTGAAGAATTTTCAGTCAAACAAATCAACACCAGAACTTATTTTTTAAAGCCTGGTACTTTTTCTATCGGTCTCTATTGCAGAACCGCTAAGTTACGGGGACGTAACAAGCCATCACTGGTTGTCAAGCGGTGGTGGGGGACAAACAAAGATACACACATACATACATATATACATATATATATATATATATAAACAATTTTTTTTTGTGTAACTGAACCATCATGATAAAATTTTGGAGTGAGATTACGACCAGGCCTTGCACAAGATCGAGAGGCCTGTAAGCAACTGTGGTGGATGAGAAACACCAAAGAAGGAAAGGGTCATTATCATGACCCTCATCTGACCAAAGCCTACATATTTCCCCCAAATGTTCCAGAGCCTGTCGTTCAAGGATTGGTTTACATAGCTACTTAAGGGCTTGCTGCTATCCTCATGATCTTTGGACATGAAGACTTGCCATCGTATCAATACCACACCATTTCATTTGCATGACACTGAACAAATACACTACGCTTATTATTATTATTATTAATCAGTGTCCACCCCATTCATCCATTTTCCCCACTCACTATTCCTGGGAGGGTCGTGGCAGGGGGGGTGGGGAGAGTCCTTATCCACCTCTTCCATGGGGTCCTATCAGAAGTAACCATCATTACACTCTCTGGCTGGATTCCCAAGTGTGACCAACTGAGATTTTGGATATTATCTAACCATCTCTTTCTTGGTCCTCACCTAAATCTCCTGTCTTGAGTCAGATGGGTAGAAGAATCTACAGTGTCAACCCATACATATTACGACACAAAACATGGAAATAATTATGAAGAACTGATAAAGACAGAAGTAAGAAAAGAGTCTAGATTTGGTTTCTATTTCTAGCAAGTCACATAGAATACAGAGAAGTCCTTTCACTTGGCAGCTTTGATTCAAACAAAATCATTGAAATGAAAAGTGGTGAAGACTTTACTAAATGTTTACGGTTAATGAAACTATTTCTGTATACGAAGCAAATATAATTGAATTTCATTGATAAATGTTGATCGAAAGGTGAAATGTAGCTTGTATTGAATCAACGGTGTTTGTCATTGGAACAAATGCATTTATTAGGTGATTGCTACAAGTGTTAAAGTTGTGTATTCAAAATTAAAAAAAAGCAAAACAAAAATAAATATATCTGGGAAATAGTGATGATGATGATGGTGATGATGGTCATGGTGATGATTGACGATGACAACGAGGATGATGATGATGCTTTGCACAGCAGTGGCTACATATAAACTCAGCAACTTGAAATCAGTTATGTTTTCTTTTAGAAATGAATGCAACATCAATGGGATGGTTTCAGGCGGAATGATGCCAGTTCTTCTGTGCACACATGAATTGAAGAAAACAAAATAATGTCTCAACAGAAAATAAATCATTTTAATTGTTATATAGATATATGTGTGTATGTATGTATGTATGTATGTATGTATGTATGTATGTATGTATGTATGTATGTATGTATGTATGTATGTGTGTGTGTGTGTGCACGCATGCATATGTGTGTGTATTAGAAAGAGAGAGTGAACAAGCAAAACAAGTGGTGTCACTTTAGGGCATGCAATTTATAATTCAAACATATAAACAGAATAGTTATAGTAAATAAGGGATTAAGAAATAATGTGTAAAGTCCCTAACAGCTGTTTCTAGAATAGCTGAGCATGTGGTGTATGTCATTGAGCATACCTATTACATTATGTCATTAGACGGAATTTTTGTTTTATATATATGTATATATATATATTACTTGATTATCTCCCCTGCCTCCAACCTCTCCTTTTTTAGCCAGACACCGCCATGACTGATCGCTAATCTAACGGTACTTTTTCATTCTCTCTGTTTTTTCTCCTAATTTTCCCTAATTTCTTTCTGTTGAAGAGCGAAAGACTCAAAACATAAAAGACTCTTTCTTTTTTCCTATTCCCGAGTGTCAAACTAATACACCTACTTATTACACCTGTCTTTGTCTTCTTTGTTTTTATTTTCTGTAAATTTCATCTATATATATATATATATATACATGCATACATATATATTTATATGTGTTTGTATGTGTTTATATGATTGTATGTGTGAATCTATACTTATGTATAATTTTAATGACTCCTTTGCTTTCTTCCTTTTAGGGTCCTGTGACAGCTTGGCATCCTGCGAGCAAAAGTGTATCCAGTCCTACCATGGATACTTATGTGCATGTAATGAGGGTTATATCCTCAATAGCGATGGATTTTCTTGCACACGTAAGTCCCATCTTTTATTTCTAAATATCCTTCATCATAACAATGTTTTCATCTACCTCTGTGAATATACACTTTATTTATAAGAACTGAAATCATCCGGAAACTGCACTGCCTGTATGAATAAACTCTATGCTGTGTATGTATATTATGTGTGAATGTGCATAGCCTAGTGATTAGAGTGTTGTGCTCACAATCGGAAGATTGTTGTTTCAATTCCCATCTTAGGCAGTGCATTGTGTTCTTTAGTAAAACATTTTATTTCATATTGCCCCAGTCCACTTGACTGTAAATAAGTAATCCTGCAATGGATTACTTTGTGAGTTTAATCACTTGTACTCTATAAACACTGGGTAACTGGCTTTATGTATCCTAGGAGTCATGGCAGTTGTGATATGTGAGATGTGCTACAGGTTTTTAATAGATAGGGAGTTATCTCCCTAGCTGGACATTATTAATAGCGCATGACAGGAAGTGGGGAAGGATATAAATGGTGGTCGTATGGAATGCGTGGGGAGAAGTCTCTGCCGTGAGCTTCTCCATGCTACAGCAGAACTCGGACATTGATATGCAACGTTCATTATGATATACCTTCATTTACAGGTGTACATTGAAATCTAGTTGGTCTTTACTCGTTGACGTGAATCCACTCCTACCAGTTAAGAAGACATTCTAACAGTAATGTCCAGGAGTTTACTGGTGATGATAATGATGGTAATGACTCTGTTGCCAGCATTTTGACTATGTTTGGTTTGAGGATATTTCCTCCAACTACTGCCTGCTTGACTAAAAGCTAAAAAAATTAAAGGTCTTAGCGGAATTCTTTCTTTATACCTATGGTTCTCAGACTTTGGGGTACACAATTTAAATTAAACATTTATTTATAAATAGTTGAAAATGAATGTCTTTTAATGTTAGAAATTAAGGAAAATTAAATGGAAAACTATTGCTTACTTTAATTAATCATACTTCGCTATAATCACAACATCACAGTATTGACCAGACCATCAGATACTGTTATACACCACTGGTCACAGTGCGCTTCCAATTCTGTCTATATTGCACCATTCTTTTTCCATCTTGACCCAAATTGCTTAACTAGATCATCTTTCCATAGTTGTGGAGGCCTTCCAAGTGGTCTTTTCCAATCTCTTGGATATCACACGGCAACTGCATGGCTCCTCTACCTGTTGTCTGCGAACCTTGCGACTTGTTCTGTTCAGCAGAACTCATACTTTCAGTATTCTGTGATCACATCATTTACTCTGCTTCATTTTTGTATTATCCCATTTCGAATACGATCTCATAATGATATTACTTCTCTATAAAAAGATTATAAACCAACAAGTTTTTCAAGATGCTCAAGCCTTAGTATGAATTTTAACAAACCTTCAATTATATTTCTTTTTTAAAATCCACAGCACACCTGTGACACATTGCTTGAGAACCTCTGCTTTATACATACATACATACATACATACATACATACATACATACATACATACATACATACATACATACATACAT
>JAOPUL010000002.1:24446997-24457849 GCA_027564515.1 Octopus rubescens | reverse complement strand
TGGACAACATTGATGGCGTGGAGAGGGGAGACTGGTATGCATGGGCGACTGCTGGTCTTCCACAAACAACCTTGCCCGGGCTTGTGCCTAGGAGGGGTGCTTTCTAGGTGCAATCCCATGGTCATTCATGATCAAAGGGGGAGGGGTCTTTACCCCTTACATTTAATAACTGACACAAAATGTGAAAACACTTACCCTTGGGCCCAGGCAAAAATGATCTGTCCCAACATTCCAGTGGAATCTGAAGATTCAAGGTAAATAATGAAGACATCGTTAATTTATTTAATTAATTCTTGTCATAATTGTTAGAGTAACGACAAAATAGGTAAGGGACTGTTTTGACAAAATGGTTAAGGCTTTAAGGTTTTGGGACTCTTCAACTGAGAGGCAAGGCGCCATTCCTTCTGTGACATTCCAAATTTGAATGAAGAGTTTCTGATTGGGTGATAGGAATTGAAGGGGGAATGTGTATATGTGTTTCTGTATGTGTGTGTGTGTGTGGGTGTGTGTGTATGTGTGTGTGTGTGTGTGTGTGTGTGTCTGTGTGTGTATGGGTGTTTGTGTTTACATGTAATTGTGTATGTGTTTATACAAGTGTATGGAAGACAGAGAGGTGAGGTGAGAAACTTGTAAACTTTCCTCTGTGTGTCTCTACATATTATAAATGTGCATGTGAAGGCAAGTGGCTTAATGGTAAAGGTATTCGGCTTATGATCGTAAGGTCGTGAGTTCAATTCCCAGCAGATCATTGTGTCCTTGAGCAAGACACTTTCTTTCACGTTGCTCCAGTCCACTCAATTGACAAAAATGAATTGAACCTTTAATTCAAAAGGGCCAGCCTTGTCCCATTCTGTGTCATGTTGAGTCTCCCTGAGAACTACATTAAGGGTATGCATGTCTGTGGAGTACTCAGCCACCAATTCAAAGGGCCAGCCATGTCACATTCCTGTGTCACACTGAATCTTCCTGAGAACTACATTAAGAGTATGCGTGTCTGTGGAGTACTCAGCCACTAATTCAAAGGGACCAGCCTTGTCACACTGAACCTCCCTGAGAACTACATTAAGGGTATGTGTGTCTGTGGAGCACTCAGCCACTAATTCAAAGGACCAGCCTTGTCACATTCCTGTGTCACACTGAATCTCCCTGAGAACTACATTAAGGGTATGCATGTCTGTGGGCTAATAACACAATATTCTGCGTGTCTCAAGGCTAATAACACAGTATTCTGTATTCTAACAAGACATCCATGTTAAGTTATATACGATGATTGCCTTTTGGTACTATGGCTGCTTCTGTCGCTAATAATTCTATTTATTGTGTTTCTTATATTGCAGTGACCCTCGACCGGAAGACGAACGTGTTCTCTGTGCCATAGAAGCCGACTCCAATGGGGTGATTTCTCTCCGTCCTGACCTGAGTAAGGGCCGAAAACCCTACACAATTGGATCTTCAGGACTGGGAAGAGGTGAGTGTGTTCAGGAGATAATGAATCTTTTTTGGCCCTTTAAGAGCCCAGTTCAAATCCTGTTGAAATCAACTTCTGTGAGGGTGGGGTGGGGGTTAGTAGGTGGAGTTGATAAAATCAAGGGACAGTATTGAGGTTGATCTATGTTGTTTTAAGGTTGAGGTATAAACATGGCTGTGTGGCCAAGAAGTATGCTTCCCAACCATGGAGTCTCAGGTTCAGTCCCCCTGCGTGGTACCTTGGGCAGGGAAAATGTCTTATGCTATAGCACTTGGCCAATTAGAACTGCTGTCGTCACCACCGCCACCTCCACCACCACCTCCACCACCATCACCATTACTGCTGATGCCACCACCACTACGACCACCATCACCACTACTATTACCACCACCACCACCACCATCACCACAACCACCACCACTACCACCACCACCACCATCATCACCACCATCACCACCACAACCACCACAACCACCACCACCATCACCACCACTTCCTCCACCATGATCACAATCACCACACCTCACCACCGCCACCACTACCACCACAACCATCACCCATACCACTACCACCACAACCACCACCCCTACCACCACAACCACCACCACTAACACCACAACCACCACCACTACCTCCACCACGATCACCATCACCACACCTCACCACCACACCCTCCACACCACACCACCACTACAACCACCATCACCACTGCTACCATCACCACCACCATCGCCACCACCATACCCCCTCCCCATCATTGCTATATAAATTCCACTTCTATTACTTACTCCAGGTGTATTTCCTGATATATTTTGCAACATATTTCTGTTGTCCTGAAACACCTTTTCCTTTTCCTCTACATGTCCGCAGGTTCTCATAAACACGGCTCTTAATAATAATAATGATCCTTTCTATACAAGGCACGAAGGCCTGAAATATTTGGGGGGAGAGGCGTAGTCGATTTTATCGACCCCGGAAGGATGAAAGGCAAAGTCGACCCCGGCGGTATTTGAACTCAGAACTTAAAGTCGGAAAAATTGCCGCTAAGCATTTCTCCCGGCGCGATAACGACTCTGCCAGCTCGCCGCCTTGTTGTAATTCAATAATATCAACCTCGAAAGGATGAAAAGCAAAGTTGATTTCAGCGGGATTTGAACTTGGAATGTAGAGATGGAAGAAATGAAAAAAAAGTGTTCCCGACCCCACCGACGCTCTAACGATTCTGCCAATCACTAAATAAATAAAAAAAATTCAATGAAAGAACCATTTCTCTTCCTGGAATATCCAAATATCTTCCTGGAATATTAAAATTCTTCCCAAATAAAGAATTTCTCTCCTAGAGAAGCTATGTATAAATAAAAGGCAGGTTATTTCTTACAGCTAGAAAACCCTTGATCATAGATCTACTGGTTTAGGTTTAAGCTGAGGAGATTAAACAACAACAACAACAACAACGTGATGACCTTTGGTTTGAACTCTTTTGAACTTTATGCTCCCTTAATCGGAATTGACCTGGAGAAGTAAACAACAGCGACAGCCACCACAACAAATATATTTGTAGGCGACAAGAACCACAAGAGCCGCACCAATATTTGCAGGAAGCAGAAACAGCAGCAGCAGCAGTACGTAGCAGCAAGTTTCAAATTATCGATTTCTCCTGACTAGACACGAAGCCCATTATTATATTTTATAGGTCGATGGAGAATCGGGGATGGTTGGAGGGATTAAAATCGATATAATAACATTGTATTGCTGGTATTACTTATATCTTTATTTACGACAGCGAGCTGCCACATATGTTAAGCATGCCGGAAAAAAATCCTTAGC
Source organism: Octopus rubescens (assembly GCA_027564515.1). Lineage (NCBI taxonomy): Eukaryota > Metazoa > Mollusca > Cephalopoda > Octopoda > Octopodidae > Octopus > Octopus rubescens. Next base: position 24,454,554 of record JAOPUL010000002.1, on the reverse strand, counting down.
GACATTTCATCCGGATTTTTACGTTCTGAGTTCAAATTTCGCCGGGGTAGACCATACCCTTTCATCCTTTCGGTTTCGTTAAAATAACTACCAGTCAAGTACTGGAATGGGAGTGGGGGTCGATGTAATCGATTAGACACCTCCATTAAAATGTCAGTCCTTGTGCCTGTACTAGACTGGAAAAAAGGCGGAAGCTGGCAGAATTGTTAGCGCGCCGGACAACCTGATTTGCAGCATTTCTTCCCGCATTTTACGTTCTGAGTTCAAATGCTGCCGTGGTTGACTTTGCCTTTCATCCTTTTAGGATCCATAAAATAAGTAACTTAAAAAAAAAAATAAACATACTGGCCTTGTGCCCAAAGTAGAAAGAATTATTTGAAGGTGGTGGATAGGCAGAATGGTTTGAGCATCCGTCAAAATGTTTCGAGGGATTTATTTCAAATCTTTTACGTTTTGAGTACAAATAGCTCCGATGTCAACTTTGTTTTCCATCCTTCCATTGTTGATAAAATAAATATACCAGTCAACTATTGATATCGATGTAATTGACAAACACCCTTCCTTCCGAAATTTGCTGGCAAAGAGCCTACATTAAAAAGTACAATTTATTTTTCTACACGCGAATACTACTATTTGAACGCAGAACTCAGGACTACGGATTTTAACAACATGGAAGAGGCAAAGTATGAGCGCACTGCTTGCAAGAAATAGTGACCAAATCTCCCTCAAATCACAAATACTCGCATTAAAAATATGAATACGTTTCTAGATAGCGTATGTCTGCAAAAATACAGAATAATCATGGCTAAGATGAAAATCGAGACTCAACTCTGTCGAACAATAATTTACAAATAATACTCAAGCCCAATCAAACTATAAATTAGGGGTAGGATGGCTGTGTTGTTAAAATGTTGACTATGCAACCATGAGGTCTGAGGTTTAATCCTAAATTGCAACCTATTGAATAAGTGTCTTCTAATATATCTAAGAGCCAACCAAGGCGGCGGGCTGGTAGAATCGTTAGCATGCCGGGAAAAATGCTTAGCGGCAATTTTCCCGACTTTACGTTCTAAGTTCAAATGTCGCCGGGGTCGACTTTGCCTTTCATCCTTACAGGGTCGATAAAGTGAGTACCAGTTACGAACTGGGGTCGATAAAATCGACTACTCCCCTCCCCCCAAAATTTCAGGCCTTTGTGCCCAGTATAGAAAGGATTATTATTATTATTGTGGCAAAGGTGGAAATCTGGCATAATCATTAGCATGATAAACAAAATTCTCAACAGCATTTCATCCATCTCGACGTTCTGAGTTCAAATTCAGCCGGGGTCGACTTTGCTTTTCATTGTTCTGGGGGTTAATAAAATAAGTGCCAGTTTAACACTGGGATCGATGTAATCGACTAAACCCCTCCCCCGAAATTGGAGGCCTTGTGCCTAAATCTGAAACCATTATTATTATTATTGTGGCAAAGGCAACAAGCTTGCAGAATCAATAGCATGCCAGGCAAAATGCTTAGCAGCATTTCGTCCGTCTTTATGTTCTGAGTTCAAATTCCACTGAGGTCAACTTACCTTTTCATCCTTTTGAGGTCAAGGAAATAAGTACCAGTCAAATACTGAGGGTTATGTAATCAACTTGTCCCCACCCCACCCCCAAAATGTCAGGCCTTGTGCCTCTGGTAGAAAATATTATTATTATAGGATTGGCAGAGTTGTTAAACCCTTAAAAACAACAATGCTTGTGGCATTTGTTTTGGCTTTTTGCATTTTAAGGATATAAAGTTTGCAGCCTCGTTCAACCTATGTAATAAGAAAAATGGAATTTGTACTGGTTATGGTTATTATGTGAAGGCAGGTGGCTTAGTGGTTAGGGTATTTGGCTCACGATCATAAGGTCGTGAGTTCAATTTCCAGTTGCGTGTTGTGTCCTCGAGCAAGACACTTTATTTCACGTTGCTCCAGTCCACTCAGTTGGCAAAAATGAGTTGTACCTGTATTTCAAAGGATCAGCCTTGTCACATTCTGTGTCATGCTGAATCTCTCTTGAGAACTACGTTGAGGGTACGTGTGTCTGTGGAGTACTCAGCCACTTGCACATTAATTTTATGTGCAGGCTGTTCCGTTGATTGGATCAACTGGAACCTTTGTCGTCATAAATGACGGAGTGGCACTACTACTGTGGTTATTATGCAACATATCTTAAATATCTGGTCTTCTTTTTTGTTACTTGAGTATATTTATCAAAATATAGTTGTACCATTTCAGTATTTGAACTCAAAAAGATCAAACTCAAAATCTGATTCTGTTCTCAGTATTTGAACTCAAAAAGATCAAACTCAAAATCGAATTCTATTCTCTGTATTCTGAACTATTTCGGTATTTGAACTCAAAAAGATCAGACCCAAAATCTGATTTTATTCTCAGTATTTGAACTCAAAAAGATCAAACTCAAAATCTGATTCTATTCTCTGTATTCTGAACTATTTCAGTATATAAACTTAAAAAGATCCGACCCAAAATCTGCTTCTCTTTTCTATACTCTGCAATTTGATCACCACTATGACTATAACATGAGTGTTTTTAATGAGGTGTTTTGAAAACAGGTTGTCAGAATTCGTATCAATTCATTGTTACAACATTTAATGATGTTGCTCATTTGCAAAACAAAAGGAAGCAAATTAAAACCTTGAAACAATTGAAGAACAATATTTTGAACTATGATCCAGTGGAGTTAACAAGAGATAGTGTTACAATATATATATATATAAGTTGGCTTCTAATTAATTCTAAATTCAAATTGTACCAACTAACTGACTTTATCTTTCATACTTTATATTCTACACAAGGTTACAATAAACTAAGTTGTACTTTAATGAACCAATTATAACAGTTACTAATAAGTTGCATCTTTATACATAAGGTGGAGGCGCATGGCTTAGTGGTTAAGGTGTTGGACTCATGATCGTAAGATTGTGGTTTCGATTCCTGGATCGGGCGACGCGTTGTGTTCTTGAGCAAAACACTTAATTTCACATTGCTCCGGTCCACTCAGCTGGCGAAAAAGAGTAATCCTGCGATGGACTGGCGTCCCGTCCAGGTGGGGAATATATATACGCCACGGAAACTGGGAACCTGGCTCCATGAGTCTGTATGACTCAGGGAAGGACCTTTATCCTTTATACATTAGGAAGACAGAGCAAAATATACTACAACGTTTCAATTATAACTGAAGCTGTTTCATTCCATTCGAAATGTTTATCAATCCACTATAGAAAGGCATGAATGTCAAGCAGTCTCAGTTCCACCATTCCTCCCTGTAAATCTAATGCTTTTAGCCCTATGTCAGAAATGATGGTGTGTTGATGCCAAACTTGGACATCAAGTGACTGGAGCTGTCTGTAGAAAGCATTCTGCCTGAAAGACAGTTTGGAAGCAAGCCACAAACATTCTTCAACAAAAACAAAGGAAACAAAACTAAAAGCAAAAACAGAAAATAAGTATAACACACAAGACTCATTTATTATAGGAAATCTTTAAAATAAAATGACATTTTGGCAAAACTGTCTTTCAGTTTGAATTTTTATAAATAAGATAAATTTAGTTACATTAATTATCTTCCAAGATGTGAATGTAACACATCATAACACAATACAACGTTGCATGGGTTGAGCTGAATATAGACAGGGGTGTGTGTGCCTGTGGAGATGAGAATGGTTGTGGTGGTCATGGTGGCGGTGGTGGTGGTGGAGGTCTTCTGTTTCACCACATTATAAATATGTCTGACTTTGTTCCATGTTTAGAATTTTTAACTATTTTCTTTTTAATTATATATTGCTTTTTTTTTTTCCTTTTATTTATTTATTTATTTTTAACCAATTTCAAAATGCAAAATTTTCAGAAAAATTTTAATAGATTTGACCAGATTTCAGAACCAGTTCTTGAAATTCTGTTGCTTCTCCATGAATCACTCACACATATACACACACACACACGCACACACGCACACGCACACGCACACGCACACACACGCACACACACACACACACGCATGCATATACACACACACACGCATGCATGCACACATGTACACACACGCATGCATATACACACACACACGCATGCATATACACACACACACGCATGCATATACACATGTACACACACATGCACTCATACACACACACGTAGTTTCTCCCTTTCTTTCTCTTACATTCTGTTTCTCTGTCTATCTCTGTCACACACACACACACCACACAAATTCAACTCTGTTACTCTCTCTTTCTCCCTCTCTCAAAACAATTCTCTCTCTCTCTCTCTCTTTCTCTCTCTCTCTCCCTCTCTCTGTCTTTATCTCTCATATACATACACTCTTGCACTTTCTTTCTCACCCGTTTCTTCTACCCCTGCACAAAACTGTTCTCTTATTCTTCTCTTCCCTCAAACAATTTCTCTCTCTCTCTCTCTCCCTCCCTCCCTCTCTCACTCTCCCCACTCTCTCTCCCCTCCCTCTCTCCCCTTCCTCTTTCTTTCTCACAAACAAATGCACACATGTAAACATACACCTGCACACCTTGAACTTGAGAAATAATGAGTTACTTTTATTTCCTACCTTAATACCTCGCGCACACGCACACACACACACACACACTCTATTTGTGTGTAGCAGTTCCCTGACACCAATGTATAATATACATATAAATTACTACCTAACACTTCTTTATAGTCAGATACAATTCAGTAATGGAAATGAAGGGGTGTATGCAGAGGGATGGTTTTCCCCTACTCACAATGAGGGGTGGATTATATAGCATTTTGACCCACCTCAGCCTTTTGGACTTTAAGATACCCACTAGTTCCTATACCTATTTCCATTACTGCTCTGGCTCCACTTCCCTTTTACTTTTACCTATGTTATTTTTTCTTCTTTCGAATTTGAGTATTTTAATATTCAAATGATATTTACACGAATACAGTTGATTCCTTGGAATCATATGGAATAGAACAAAAACAAAGAAAAAAAAAGAATGTAGAGAAAACAAAGGTGGGTGATGAGGCAGTGTGGGACAGGGAGTTATGTCAAGGACAGAGGGGGTTCAGCCGTGCCATTTACCCCTCATCTCTTTGTATAAAGTTGTCCCCCTGGGGTTTGTAGCTTTTCACACTGCATGATGGCCTCATATGAGCTTCTTAACTGCAGTCATGCATGCACATTTTATATAACATATTTGTGGCTGTGCCGAGGGTCCAGTGCCACTGCCACGTATAAAGCACAACCGCCGAGGATCCAGTGCTGGTGCCACATAAAAAACACCCAGCACACACTGTAAAGTGGTTGGTGTTAGGAAGGGCATCCAGCCGTAGAAACCGAGCCAAATCAGACTGGATCCTGGTGCAGCCCTCCAGCTTGCCAGCTCCGGTCAAACCATCCAACCCATGCCAGCATAGAAAACGAATGTTAAAGGATGATGATGATGATGATGAACATTTTATCATTTTATGAAATATTTCAACAATAAACGGTTTTGTCTTCACAACCATTTCAGAATATTTTGACCCATAGGTTAGGAAACAATTATATTGTAAAATACAATAAAGACTTGAGACATAACACTCTTTATTTCTCCATTAGAACAGTTTGTAGAAGATAATTAATAGCAACAGAAGCAGTATTAATACCAAAAGGTATTATTTATCCTCACTTAAAAGTGGATGTTGTGTTAGAACACAGAATACTGTGTTAGTTACCTTGAGAGAACCTCTCAAATGGACTTGTGGTGCATATAAGCACTCTTGTGTACATCACTAGCAAGAAATAATCATCTGCTATCATCACCAGGACTGCCAGATCACATGATTTTGGCCTTCCTTGTCAATGGCAGATGCCCAGGTTAGAGATAGCAGCGATTCCTCTGTTAGTGATATATATAGAATTTCACTGTCTATTCCAACACTGGTGCCGCAAATAGCCAGTGGGCTTATTCAAAAAATAACTAATAACCACAGAATATCCCCACTTAAAAGTAGATGTTGTGTTAGAATACAGAATACTGCATTATTTACCACGAGAGAACCTCTCATATGAACTTGTGGTGCATATAAGCATCTGTGTTTATCAACATTACTTTTAGCATGCAGTTACCGTGTTGCAACAGAATGATTGCATGGCATTAGCAACAATCAACGGCATAAGTGTTAGCAACAGGTTATCTATGACACATGTCAAAAACAGGTTGGCTACATGAAACATGCATTAGCAACATGATAATTATCTGAGATGGGTGTTTGCAATATCGTATCTGTATGGCAAAAGCTTTTGGCATATAGTTAACATGTTGCAAACACCATATGCCAGCTAATAAATTTTTTTGACATATAGCTACTTTGTTGCTATCATCAGACTAAATACCTGAAACAAGTATTGGCAGTAGGTTGGCTATATGACACAGGCATTAGCAACACAGTAACTGCGTGGTACCAGATGTTAGCAACATTAAAACTGTGCTAAGTTAGTTCCAGAATGTTTCTGAATCTGACATCTTACTTACAAAAACAAGAACAATTCTAAATCATTTAGATCAGGTCAACTATTAACCATTAACCAAGTTCGTTCTGCCAACATTACTCAATCTATTCCCCCACCCCTTACCAAAACCATACACAGCTCCTGTCCGCCACATTCCTCAACTAAGATATCTCACTCAACAGAAGTTCCCATCTACTTGGTAAAAATAATGAAACAAAGGATGAAAAACTCTTCAATGGAAAGATATGAAAATAATATTAACACAGCGTGTGAACTCTTCCATAAAATTATAGAAGACTTATGGTTTAGAGCGCTGGATTATAGAGATCAATAAAAAAGGTTTTCAAACTCTACTACAGAGATCATGCTATCTTCTGTTAAGAAAGAACAATGTTTATTTTGACCCAGCCATTCTGAATGGAGAAATAGGTTAGCACTTCTACTTTACAGTCAAACGGTTTAACTTGATAAAATAGTTGCCTTTCTATACTGCTGCTCTGTGCTTCTCTCTAATTCATACATGTCTGTTTATTATACATACATACATCATCATAATCAGCTAACATCCATCATCCATGCTGGCATGGGTTGGATGGCTTGACAGGAGCTGGCATGCCAGAGGACTGTGACAAGCTCCACTATCTGCTTTAGCATGGTTTCTACAGCTGGATGTCCTTCCTAACAGCAACCACTTTACAGAGAGGGCTGGGTGATATTTATGTAGCACCAGCACCGGCAAGGTCTGCTTTGGCACACACACACACACACACACACACACATATTGTCATCTTCATCATTACCGTCCACTTATATTTGCTTGCATGGATCAGATGGATCTCGCCTGTTTCCCAAGGGAATGTTTTCCCATCACCAGTCATGTTTCTCACAGAAGACTAGAAATGTACAGTCTTGCTTGTTGGATGATGATGCTCATTTACAATCATCAAGTGATGTCTAGAGAAAGACACACACACACACACACACACACACACACACACACACACACACACACACACACACACACACACACACA